>VMBQ01004706.1:51588-78960 GCA_007657795.1 Dreissena rostriformis
TATATATATAAATATATATATATTAACAAATGTGCCACTGTTATTATAACTTTGCAAAGAACAACTCACAGGATATTACAAACTTAAGTTTCGATGAAATGTTATCAAGTTTAGTGCGTTTTTTGTATGTGAATCAATTGTAAATCAGATATAAACCATGACACTGGTTGGATATAAACAGTGGCTCCATAATAGTCATTGATAAGGGTATATGGGTCGTGTTCTGAGAAAACTGGGCATAATGCATGTGCGCAAAGTGTCATCCTAGATTAGCCTGTGCAGTCCGCACAGGCTAATCAGGGACGACACTTTCCGCTTTTATGACATTTTTCGTTAAAATGAAGCCTCCTCTTAGCAAAAACCCAATTTAGTCGGAAAGTGTCGTCCCTGATTAGCCTGTGCGGACTGCACAGGCTAATCTGGGACGACACTTTAGTTACAAGCATTATGCCCAGTTTTCTCAGAACGCGACTCATATAATACAAATTAGCGACAACCTCAGCGTTTAGCTGTCTCAACAATTATTAAATCAAACATGAGATGGTTGGTGATTTGAAATGTGATCATATGATATGTATTCCATGTAATTTTCTCAGCACGATAGTTCCTTTAATATTATAGTGTGACGTGTGGGGATAACAAAGGTTACCAAGCGGGCAGTTACATGTATGTATTGAATCAATTTCTTGCATTTCATCAACAAAATTAGTTTTTATGTCAGTTAATTTTTGGCTGTAATCAGCTATGGTGATCACTGTTACGAAAAAAGAGTTTGCATTAATACCAAGTTAATTTAAATACTTGTATACATTGCCCCGGACAAGAAAATAAACAGTGGCGCATGCCTAGTACCAGTAGCGTCCAATGAATGAATTTGAAGCAGGACCTAGGCGTTACAAAATGTAAGTACTAGTATAACAGAATACTCAAGATTCTCAATGTGTACATTTAACATTGCTTTGATGGACCGTCGTGTACTGAGCCGTCGTGATGCTGAACGAATTATATAAATATGTTAGTACTTAAAGCCCCATTACTACTCAAAATCAACAAAAATTTCGTACATTATTTCGTAAAATAAAGTTAAAAAAATACAAATCAGTGTTCCATATAGCAAATGCCGAAATTTCAACGCCAGATGTTGTCTGGTTACAAAGATGTTTGTAGATATAAAATGCACGTTTTTATTTTTTTGTGACACAATTAATTCCATTTTTCATTTCCCGCTAATACATCTATTCTTTTGACACAATGTATGTATGGTACCATAAAAGTGTTCATGTGTCGTATGAATAGATATCAGTGCGGGAAATTAAAATGGAATTTATTGTGACACGAAAAGATAAAAACGTGCATTTTATATCCACAAACATCTCTGTTACCAGACCACATCTGGCTTTGAAATTTTGGCTATTGCTATAAGGAACATAATTTTTTTATTGGGTAACTTTATTTTACGAAATACTTTACGAAATTTCTGTTGTTTTTTAGAGTATTAATGGGTCTTTAAGTGTTTATTTTTTTCATGAGACCCCCTGCGCTTTTGCGTATGTTTTTCCTCGAAAACTTCCCCCTGTCCCATTTCAGCTCCCTGCTATTTTTAAATCTGGCTAAATCCATAAGATAGGTATTTCTTATTTTGAGTTTATTACATATTAAAACATCGGCTTTGAAAGTTAATATATAAAATGAAAATAGCTAATTGCAGATTAATTATGCTTTCTCGTTTCCATTTATTGCAAATAAAATGCGGGACCATTTGCAGGCTTCACACATGTTGATTTTATTCGCAATCGTAAACGAAAATCCTCAGACAAGTTTGACAAGTCACATGTTAACAAAAAGGTAGTTACCGCTGTAGTTTAACACATACTTGTTAAAAAAAAACAGTTTATATGTTAACATAACTCGATGATATGAATTTCCGCAACAAATTGGATGCCCGATTGATAATTTCGAAACGATTTTGATCAATTATGCAGGTTTTTCGTTTAGTGGTCCTCTTCGGCTATGATCCTTGACCAAATTTATAAGTTTTAACATGCACAATTACACCCCTTACTAAAACAAATGCTTAAAATGTATGTTCGTTTATTGATAATGATCATTTGAAATCGGAAAAATAATAAAGCGTTCGTAATGCTTTTTTTTCGATACTAAAGCAAAAACGTGCATTACCGACATAGCGTTTAAAATAGCAGACAAAATGTTTTTTAACGTAAACTTTACAGTTTTTTTGTCATTTACAAATAGTTTAATACATATATAAATATGTTCATGTCAGCTTAAATACATGTTCTTAAAGCTAAGTATGACATAGATCGCGTAAAGATAATCATACATAATATAATAATTATTTTTGTGATTGGTCACAAATCAATTTGGTGTTACCCGGTATTTGTCATTTATAATAAAGAGTTTTGTTCGACTTACATATACAGATGATAAATAAATTGAATTCAAATATTAAAGGGAGACTGTACGATTTTCATATGTGTTAAATTGTAATATATTGATAACAATATGTTACAATAACTCACAATATGCAAGAAAAATTATACATTGAAGACGAATTTCATAAAATGTAGCAAATACAAGTTAGCGCTGGTTAAAGCCGATGCCGACACTTTTACTCGTATTTGCTAGGAAACAAAAGGGTGTCTTTGTGTCGTATGAACGAAACTGCACTAAAACTAATTTTAGATTCACATTGCACATGCATGATATATATGCTGGCGAATTCGGCAGGAAGCCTTTTTCGATTTCAGATTTAAATATCTTGCTTATTTCACATTTTCTACACATGTTCTTCTTAACTTTTATTTTAATTTATATGGATATGTATGCATAATAAGTTTTAACACATTTTATAAAAAATCATAAATATTTGCCTAATCGAACAGTCTCTCTTTAAATTGTTCACAAATTCGATTTATTTTTACCAATAACAAAATATGCAACTATAATATTTGAGTTTTGGTAAAAAGCATTGGAATTCAAATGCCTGCCTGATGTGGTGGAAGCATGTTCGCTTTTGCTACTAGACGTACCGAGTTTTAACTCCAACACTTGCACGTTGTTTTAATTTTATCTTTGTCCTTGTTATGATTATTATTTAAAACTAGTCCATAGCATACATTTTTGTCTAGTAAGTCATTGAATGACAGTTTTTCAAAAATACGAAAATCTGTTAAGAAGTGTCTTTAAACTTAATACAAAAGATACCTCATATCGATGCTTTGCTTGAAAATGCATTTAGGGTGGTCGGTATCAACCTTGCTTAACATATAAAAGCACTGACTGCTGAAAACAATTAGTAAACTTTGGACCTTGCATAACACAGCAATCCTAAACTTAACTTAGTTTAAGCATCATTCAAACATACTTTTATGTAACATGTGTCGCGTTCTGAGAAAACTAAACAACATGCATGTGCGTACAGTGTCATTCCAGATTAGCCTGTGCAGTCCGCACAGGCTAATCCGGGACGATACTTTCCGCCTAAACTGGATTTTCGCTATGAAGAGACATCATTTAAACAAAAGATTCCATAAAAGCGGATACTGTCGTCCCTGATTAGCCTGTGCGAACTGCACGGGCTAATCTGGGATGACAATTTACGCACAAGCAGTATGCCCAGTTTTCTCAGAACGCGACTCACATTACAGACGGGACTGCATAGTGGGAGCCCGTGTCGTAGTGACCCATTTCCAGTTAAATATGAATTGTGTACAGACAGGCGTGTTTAATAAATGCCACGGATATCTAGTTTTATATGCAAGCAATACTGTACGATAAATTCATGTTAACAGATTGACTTATAATATGTACATTTCTCTGCACTCACTAATTACACATGTTACAATGACGGTGTGCTCGCATAACATATAGACACATACACCAGTTGACTTACGAAATGTGCCACATATCCAAAAAGAAACAATCGTATATAAAATAAATGCTTACACGTTTATATTAACTGGTATGTGTATTATCATTACGACAACATTCGAAACAGTAATTTAGTCACATATCCAGTTTCATTGACTGAACATCAAACATACGATGAAGTCTTTAAGAAAAGTTTAAACGGGGCGATCACAAAATGCGTAAATTAATATAGAGCATTCAATCAATTATTACATAAAAGTTAATACATAGCATACACTACATGCTAACATGAAAGTTAGCATAGAGCATAACATTTTGCTTACATGAAAGTTAACACAGAGCATACGATAAAATATTATATAAAAATGACCAAAGAGCATGAAATAAATAGATGCTTACATGAAAGTTAAGACGTTATAAACAATACATTATTACATCAAAGTTATCATAGATCCAACGATACATTATTTTATGAAAATTAACAAAGGGCATGAAATAGATGCTTACATGAACAGTAAGAGGCTCTATACAATACATTATTACATGAAAGTTATCATAGAGCACACAATATGTGCGAACAGGAAATTTAACATAGAGAATACAATAAATGCTCAAATGAAAGTTTACATAGAGCATTCACTTAATGTTGTTATGAAGGTTAACATATAACATATAGTACATGCTAACACGAAAGTTAACAAAGAACATTCAATACATGCTTAAATGAAAGTAAATACATAGCATAAATAATTGCTTACATGAAAGTTAACAAAGAGCACACACTTATTAATTGCTTTTATGAAAGTCAACATAGAGCATCCAATAAATGCTTACATGAAAGTAAATAAATAGCATATACTAATTTCTTACATGAATGTAAACATAGAGCATACGATATATGATAACAGGTTAGCAAATATAGAATACATTGTTACATGAAAGTCTAACCTGTCAATAAAGACCACTCAAGGGATTTGGTCGTTGTGGTCTTTGTTCACAGGTGGTCTTTATTCGCAGGGTCAATTGAAAGGAATTGAAAGGATTGGAAGGAAATCGTTGTGGTCTTTATGGACAGGTGGTCTCTATTAAAAGGTGGTCTCTGGGACAGGTTTGACTGCGCATAGCGCATACAATAAATTCTAACACGAAAGCAAACATTTCATTCATTAACGATGTTTTCATAAATGTTTAAACTATGTACATATTTTACATTTACATTCCTCAATATGACATGTTGTGATACAATACAATCGGATTTCGTCGGAACTAGCACAACGTTGCCATGGTGATTCATCGTCGTGTATCAGCCAATCAACAACGATATGAAATTCTGGTGGACCGGAAGTAAACCGCGAGGACATTAGCTTGAGTTTTCGAATACCACGCATCAGAACGAAAAACAAGAGTTGTGTTTTTACTGATTAATCAAGATAATGCGACTATTTTTTATTATTTTTGTCAGATTTGACAAATATATAGTATTTGATCTGCTCCGGCTAAGAAGGTATTTTAACATTGCCTACGACCAGTTTCACAACTCGATTTTGTTTTTTGTCTTTTTGAAGGAAAGCGAGGACTATGCTGCAAAACATACATCAGTATCATTTTTTTATACTGTTCAATAATGAGGACAGAAAAGGAAACCTTGCTATGACCATTACTTGAAACATACAAGTCCGCGGACTTTTTCTCGGAATTTCTTATTAAACCCGACGTAAATTATCGGATTTGCTACAGTGTTAAGTAAGTAGGTCATCCTTCCAAACATCATGTAGCGCACGACTGTCGGCTTTAACTTATAGCCCGGCTCGGTAACGAGAAAAAAGCAAATCCAAGGTGGTATCCACGAAATAACAAAGATGGCGCAGACCAAGAAAGTAGTGCAAATGGCTCTTACGCTTGCGTTCCGAATACCTCGAGCCATTTGTTGGATTCTTGCAGACGATACATTTGGTGTTGCCATCTCCGATGTTTGTGCTCTAGTGCTCTGGCTCAGAATACCTCGATCCACGTATTGGTCTCGCGCAGACAGTGTATTTGGTTTCACGTTCTCCGATGTTTGTGCTCTAATGCTCTCGATCCGAATACCTCGATCCATTGGTTGGTCTCTTGCAGACGGCACATTTGGTTTCACGTTCTCCGATGTTTGTGCTCTAATGCTATCGCTCAGAAAACATCGATCCATGTGTTGGTCTCTTGCAGACGATACATTTGGTTTCACGTTATCCGATGTTTGTGCTGTAATGAACGCGCTCTGAAAACATCGAACCATTGGTTGGTCTCTTGCAGACGATAAATTGAGCTTCTCGTGCACCGATGTTTGTGCGGTAATGCTCTTGCTCAGAATACCTTGATCCATTGGTTGGTCTCCTGAAGACGATACAATGGGCGTCACGTTCTCCGATGTTTGTGCTCTAATGCTCGCGCTCAGAATAGCTCCATCTATTGGTTGCTCCTTTGCAGACCATACATTTGAAGTCGCCTTCTCCGATGTTTTGGTTATAATGCTCGCACTCCGAATACCTTGAACGATTATTTGGTCTCTTGCAGACGATACATTTGGTTTCGCCGGCCCCGATGTTGGTGCTGTCATTAAATATTCTGGTATGACATCAATATTGCTCACCGAAGATGCTAAAGTAATTGTCTTCATTTGCTTAGGTGTATCTGTCAGGTCGCCTTTAAATGAAAAGAGTGCTCTCATCTCCATAGTATTCGCAGTTAATACAGTAGGTTTTGAAGGCCTTCTGCACCTTGTACTGTTTGTTTCAGCAACAACGGAAGAGGTCGAAGGAGGTTCAACTACTTTTCGTTGATTAAGAAACCACGAAAAGAAACTAGAACGACGTGGTCTCTGTTTTTGTTTCGCGAAAGCAGACATTTGATGATCCAGAATTTTTCGCTCACTGTTTCGTACGGTAATGACCACGTTGGTGTAACTAATGATGACAACTAATGTGGCTAAACAAAACACGATGAAGACCATCAGGTAATAGCAAAACAGAAGGGTGTCCATCGAAACTGATACGCAATTAGACCCAACATTACGAAACAGCCAGAAACATGGTATTGACAACACTGCTGTGACAAGGGTAACCACGAGGCAACCGGCTCTAGCACGTTTGCTGGTTAATATTTCATTGTTTGGTTTGCAGATTTTAAGGTATCTTTCGAGTGCCAGTCCACAAATAAGAAATAACTCAGATAAAACTATGGACTGGCTTAAGAACATGTGGAGCTTGCAGATGACGTCATTTCCGTATTTCGCCCAGACTGTATTCGTAAATGTGACATAGACTGGTACATTAAATACCGAGGTGACAAAGTCACAGGTCGCTATGAACAAAATGAACCAGTCCGTTGTGCTGACAGGTTTGTGCTTGACGAAGACGAAAAGTACGATCAGATTGCCCGACACACCCAGAGCGATGATGGCGTATAGAAACATATTGTAGGCCGCTAGAATGTCCTGTGTAATTGCTGGCCTGTTCTGAGTCAAGTTGTTAATAGAATTGTTGCCCCAATCCTTAGTACAGGAAATTGAATCGTTGGGTATTATGCTGAGACCTTCCGCTTGTGGGTCCACAATTGCGCCATCTATTCTGTTCATCGTTGGACTAATTTTGGTATATCAGGATATCTGAATACTGTAACAATCGGAAAAATGAGTTTGGTTCTGATATTTAAGTCCGTCGGTATCTATGAACAAATTGGATACATACTATTTTTTACAAAATTATGTATTATTCGTAACAAAGGGTTTACGCATGAATGTAAATCTATGTGAATTAAGTTAATGCATCGGCACATGAATAATCATTATCCTCATAATAACTGAAACAAAAATTAGAATATTATTGTGTGACACTAGTCTTTATATTAGTCCGTCTTTATCGACGGACAGAAAATGCAATAGTATGTTTCATTAGAACAACGATGGGATCAATGGATTAATTATTTAAAAGGTTTCATCTCCTGAATTTGCATGCATGTATATGCCTTCTAGATTAACTAAAATTAACCGATGAACCGCCGGCTTCAACAAAATATAAAACACATGAAACCAAACAAAGACTTACCGCAATAACTAGTTTCTATTTTCCACACTGGTGTTCGTATTGTATCGACTATATCTTGTAAATGCCGTCGGACGTCGATTCTTTTATATCATATAGCAAGCTACCTGACCTGCGCTGTAACAATGAAGGCGTCGTCGTTTGTTCCCAGAAAACTAAGTAATTTGCACACTTTTTGATATAAGAGATCATGTTGTGTCAGAGATCTGATATGTGTATAATTCAGAGTTTATTTACAGGTCGTCACTGAGACTTAACGACTACATTAAGTGCGGACCTTCCCCTGTTACCTTGCAGGGGACACAGATATCAGATATTTTACATCACTATTTAGTTAAATAATTGAATCACACGTTTAAAAACACGTAACAAAAAAAAACAGGGATATTTTTACTGTAAATTATACAAGGAAATAGCAACGGGGTTATAAAAAGGCTATAATGCAAAGACTACCAAAGATCCAAATGCGCTCACCTGTGAGTCCAATGAGTTTTACTGTTCTGAGCAGGTAGTGTTCACTAGGTTTCACAACAGATTTACAAGAAAACTGTCCCAACACCTGGCAACCACGCTTTTTAAACAAACCACTATCATTTTTTAACTCCGCACAGATAAATGCGTTTTTTAATTTTCACAGCAACTATCACGTTGATTGGTCTTCGATTGGACTTCTATAGTGTTCGATGGTTTTATAATAGCCTTTTAAAGCCCCATTAACAGTGAAAATCAACGAAAATTTCGAAAAATATTTCGTAAATTAAAGTTAACCCATAAACAACCAGTGTTCCTTATAACATTTGTCATAACATAGACTTAACAAGATACAACATGCTCTTTTTTGTGACCTCTATAGTGTTCACAAGCTTTTTCGTTAATGTGACCTATTTTTGTCTCAATGTTACATTGTTTCATACTCAGTCTTGATATCATTAGGACAAATCTTGTGACCAAGTTTCATGACGCTTGAACAATATATGCGGCCTCTATAGTGTTCACAAGTCAAATAATAATACCGATTGTTGAAATCAAAGGGAAATGTAATGGTCAATTGTTTTTTATAACAGTAACCCCAGTATCTGCGCTGGTTTTATCTATTGTTTTTGTAAGATATGGATTTGAAATCGCTCAATATGCATTTCCAAAAGGTAAACCAGAACATAGTAAGGAAAGATGACATTTGCTTTGTATTGAAATAGCAACAACAACTTTTGAAATAGCAATAACAGTATTTGTGTAGCATAGGTGCCTTATTATAAGAATTATCAGACGTTTCTCGCTCGCCGCAGTTGACCCATATCATGTTTATCAAGAGCCATTCCCAACCTCCGCTCAGAGATTTGCCTGGAACCAGCATAGCTCGATCAAATCCCAACCACTTGATGATAGCCGCGCCACGTGGTACAATAATTTTCGAGTTGTTATTTTTACTTTTTTAAATTTAGGTATTTGTTTTTATTATGAAACTAAAAATATACAACGTGAGCTCTTCCACAACTTCATTTACTGTAAGAAAGCTTTCGACCGCGTGTGGCATGATGGCCTGCAGTATGTTATGAGAGGATTCAACATCGACGAAGTGCTGGTGAAAGTTGATCAAGAACTTTACGGAAACGCCAGCAGCTTAATACTTCTCAACGGACAGTGGGCGTCCGTCAGGGATGTCTGCTCTCCCCGTTTTGTTCAACCTTTTCCTTGAGCAGATAATGCCGGAGACTCGTCATGACCACCACACCTCTTTCTCCATCGGTGGAAGACCCATCTCCAACTTGAGATTCGCTGATGACATCGACCTCATGGGTGGCACCAGCAGGGAACTTCAAGATCCCACCAACAGACTTTATGAAATATCAAGTCTAAGATAATGGTGAACAGCACGACCAACACCAGGGCAGACATCACCATTAACGGCGAAAAGCTAGAAGAAGTGACCAGCTTCAAGTACTTGGGCGCAACCATGTCCAAGGATGGTACTAGTACCGCTGAGGTCCGAATAAGAATTGTTATTCCGACCGCAGCGATGCCCAGACTGTGCAGGTTGTGAATAAGCAGTTCCATCAGCTTCCCCACCAAGTTCAAGCTATAAAAGTCCCTCGTAGTCTCCATCCCACTCTACGGCTGCTAGACCTAGACGCTACACGCGGACAAAGAACGCACAATGCAAGCATTCGAACATAAAAGTCTCCGAAAACTGCTCCGCATGGAACATGACTGCAATACTTGTTGGTCCACCAGAGCGCTTACTGGCGACCGCCAAAAGAGGAAAGCTGGCTTGGTTTGGACACGTCACCAGGCAAGACTCTCTATGCAAGACTGTTCTCTAGGGCACGCTACAGGGAGGTGTACTTCGAGGCCGTCAGCGAAAAAAATGAATGGACAATGTAAAAGAGAGGACATCCCTTCACATGGATATATTACTCCCAGTTGCACACAACAGACCCGACTGGAGGAGGATTTCTGTATCGCCGTTCCGCATTTCCCCCCAACGGCCAAACTGGTCAAGGGATTGATGATGTTGATGAAGATGAAACTCATACACTATTTTTAAAATAAAAAAAAATGATACTACTTTTCATAATATAATACTTAAAAAAAATAAGTCCTTCCAGATCTGGAAATATTTTCTTGTGATGGCAGAGATTGCATGTGAGAGCGTGGAACTCTGCGTCGAGATAGGCTCGGATCATGAGGACAGTGTACATTTGAGCCTCGCTCTGTGAAAAGGGGGTTTAATGCATGTGCGTTAAGTGTCGTCCCAGATAAGCCTCTGAAGTCGCAATGGCTAATCAGGGACGATACGTTCCGCCTAAACTGGATTTTCTACAAGAACAGTCTTCCTTTTAATGAAAAACAGAATAAAAGCGGAAAGTGAAGTCTCTTCTGTGAACAGCAAATTGAGCATGATGATCAAATTCATCTAAACAATTGAGAGACATACTCAACGTTGAGTCAGAATATGGACTTAAGTATATTCGTGATACTAGTCCCTGGAGTTAACTGCTTTTGATGTCTTTATTACAAATTAACAACTCGTAACATGTAATAGTTCTCTTGTTTCAAAGGGGAAAATCATTTTGCCACCTTATTAATGTTATCTGAGCGTTATAGCACGCTTTGGAAATTTGAACATTATTAATCCCATGTCGTGCTGTAACAATATCTAAACCAATCTTTTCACTTTTGGTTCATGAATCGTTTGGAATGTTAATATATGGTTCTAGCGTCTGTGTTCCGAATTTTTGCTTTTGAAACTAGTTTCTGGTGTCATGACATGTATGGGTGCATGACGTCCATGAGTCTTCTGTTAAAGGGACTTGTACACAGATTTGTGATTTTGTGAAGTTTATTTTTAAATGGCGGACTTGTTCACAGAATTGTGATTTTAAGATTTCTTTTAAATAACCCAACTTTAACGTATTTTTATATAAAGTAGATAAATAAATGAAAGTACTTGGAGAGAAACTATTGATAATGAAAGTCAGCTCTTAATTTAAAAGCTTTAAACACAAACATGGATATATTATGTCTTCAAATTTCACATACGCAATTATTACTAGCCGCTCCCAGGTCTTCCACCTATAATGGCAGAGGTGTGTGTTCATGGAATCTTCTGTGAATAACAATATATAATGTGTCAGTTCATCAATAATAAAACAAGTTAATTAAATATTGTATAAGATAACGTTATATCTTATATCATATAACTAGTTATTATATAAGAACATCAATTATTATATTAGAGAATATCATATATGACACATACTCATACTCCAAATGCA
Source organism: Dreissena rostriformis (assembly GCA_007657795.1). NCBI lineage: Eukaryota > Metazoa > Mollusca > Bivalvia > Myida > Dreissenidae > Dreissena > Dreissena rostriformis. The sequence continues at coordinate 63,332 of VMBQ01004706.1, forward strand.
GCATTAGCCGTGCCTTGCTCTGTGGATGTTTAATTCCGGGATATTGTTTTAGTATGTTGATGCTGTATTTACAAATATAAGTGTATATGAAGTGAACACACCAAAAATAAACAACGGTTGCGATAGACACCTATAAACTGTTAGATGCGTCTAATATCACTTTAACATATAAATAATCAGTGTTCCGTATAGCAAAAGCCAAAATTTCAACGTAAGATGTGCTTTTGTAACATAGATTTAATACGATACAAAATGCTCTTTTTTATTTTGTTGTGGTACAATATATTCAACACATGTTCATGTACCAATTTAGTGTTCATGTGTCGTATGAATAGATATCGTTGCGGGAAATTAAAATGGAATAAAACGTGCCACTCGAATACAAGATGTGTCAGACAATACAGCATGTTTATATTAGTTAGTCCGTTGAGAAATTGCTGCGAGTATAATTGTGCGAAATGGCGGCTTTAAGAACGCGACGATATCAAATAATTATAAAAAACATTGATTGATTAAATGTAAAAAAAATACTATTGAGGGCCTATCGTACTGCAGCAAACATGGCGGCCCAATGACTGTGCCTGTATACCGTATTATTTTTTGGGGATAATACGAACAGATTCTATCGGTCGAATATTGATCCGCATTTTAGCTCTGCGTGGTATTTCCTTGAACGGTCTCTGACACTGTTTGCAGCCGGTTGAAAACAATAAGCAGGACCTTTACTTCTGGGATCATCAATTTATTGAACAAAATTTGCATAATAAGCTTACACAACTATTTAATTCTGTAAAAGATATGTTTCAACAATATAATTTCCAAAACTGTACATCTACACAAATAGTATTAAAGCATACATTAAACAGACATTTATAATACTTACCCATCCTGTTAAAGTGAGACTGTACGATTTATATATGTGTTAAGTTGTAAAATATTGATAAAAATATGTTACAATAACACAAAATAGGCAAGAAAAATTATACATTGAAGACGAATTTCATAAAATGCAGCATAGACAAGTTAGCACTTGTTAAAGCCGATGCCGACACTTTTACTCGTATTTGGAAACAAAATTGTGTGTTTGTGTCGTATGAACGAATCTGCACTAAAACTAAATTTAGATTCACATTGTACATGCATGATATATATGCTGGCGAATTCGACTTCCAGCCATTTTCGATTTCAGATTTAAATATCTGGCTTATTTCGCATTTTGCGACACATGTTTTTCTTAACTTTTATTTTCATATATATATTGAAATATATGTATACTAAGTTTTTTACACATTTTATATAAATTCAAAAATATTTGACAAAATCGTACAGTCTCATTAAAGGCAAATAAAAAATATACTCCACATAGTACGGCGCCCAAACAGCGCATCTCTTCTTTTAATTTCAGTTATTTTAAAATAAGTTTCATATGTAAATTTAATGTAATAATATAATATAATATAATGTTGGTATTATGTTAGTAATGTGATTTTAATGTTATTATAATTATTATGATTATTATTATTATTATTATATTTTTATTGTCATGAGTATTATAATAAAAGTGAATAAAACGCTGGAATACATGGCTCGAATGAAACAGGTGAGCATGCATTTTAGAGTTCTTTAATGTGGACTGTTTTCGAACAAGAACGCGATATTTTAAAGTATGTGTTTTGTTGAACAATTGACTGAATGAAAATAGATTGAAAACATTATCAGTGACTTGTACTTTTTATGGAAACTGTCGTAGAATGTAAAGGGTAATTTCTATGATGAATAAGTCGTTCATTTGTTAGTTGATCAGAGAATGTTTATCCACAAAGAATCGCCTACTTACACCAACTGGTTTTAAAAAGAAAATGAGAATGGCGATGAACAAATGTATATGTTATGCCGTGTGCAGATTTTCAACTAATCTTGGAAGCAAACACAACTTGGTGATGTTAATCCATATAAAAACTTTGGTGAGTAGAGCATGAGCCAGTTGAGGTTTGACTTGTTATGCCGGTAAGTAAAAAGAAATCAAGAGAAGAGGTTAAGAAGAATTGTGTATAGACTAAAATTAACTTTATAGGCGGGTATAAAAGCTGTATCATACTTGACCTATGGGTTTCACATTTTGAAAGTTGAAAGTGGTAGCCATTTTTGTTTGAACAGAGCCTGCTGTTTTAACTTGGGTGTGTAACATTTGGAATGCTGCCGAGAAAAAGCACGTACTCCTATATCTTCATTTTTATTTTTTAATAAATGACATTTGAATGTCAATATTTCTAGATTTTATATACAAAATATATACGTTATATTCTCGCGTGGAGTGTCTCGGGTCGAACTTAGTGGAGAAATAAAATATATTTTGTTATTAGTGGAGAAATAAAATATATTTTGTTATTATATGTATCATGTTTATGAATGGAATTATTCGTATTTAAAAGCCATATAATAAAACGGCAAAAGTATCTCAATAGCAATTGCACAACAACACTTTCGTTGTAAATGCACACAATATATCAAACATCTAATTATGTAGACAATTAAATTGATTGTTATCAAATAATGCAAACTAAAAAGCAAGAAAACCTTTTAAATCTGGAAGCATCTCTCCTGTGACGTGATTGGTTATCATTTATCCGTTAGGGAAGGTCACCGTAGCGATGACTTTGCAAAATTCAGCGTGGAATACGTGTTTGCAAAAAAAAAGCGCGAATTTGTCTAGACTGTCACATTCTTGTTTTCCCCGGGATTAACGTGAATGTACTAGTCACATGCTGATTGGCATATACTTGAAACAGCTGGTGTTCGAGAATGCTTGATTTTTAGTGCTGCTTTTGACACTGTGTATTGTAATATTAATGCAGAAACAGAAGAAAAAAAAACAAGAATAGTCATTGAAGATTACGAATACCCTCGCAATGGCTAATTTCAAGAAGGTTCACAAGTTGAGTATTGGTAAAATTAAGCTCAAAGTTGTGTCGTCCGCTACTTCACATCGATAACACACAAAAACAGAAAGCGTCACGTTGATTTATTGAATCACTAGCCAAAGAGCAAGGTCATATCAATCGGAAAAAAAAGTGTAACATGCACAAACATAACTTCTTTCACTTCTACATACATCTAGAATGAACAACAATATATAAAGTATACATAAATGTAGTTGTTATACACATAAAACTCTTCGCGACACAAAGTACACAAATCCAAACTTTTTCTCGGTTCAATGGCACATAACTCTTCGCGACATACCACATATATTTAATGAGTATCTGTACTGCGTTACAATTCCAGAATAAATGGGTAAATGATTCTTCTGACATTTTGCAAAACGTGCATGTATTACTATCTGACAAACCCATTTTAAAGAGGAGTGAATGTGTTCCTTATATTCTGTGGATAATCATAGTTTGTAATCATTGATTCGTTCTTAAAACACTTGTCGATGGACTTTTTTCCCTTGTATAGAATCATTTGCAAAGTAGTCATTCCATTTTGTTTGACATATTGCGATATTTAATAGTTCTATTTAAACATATTGTATAATAACTTATTTCATGAATTCAAATTTAATGGTTTTATATAGGTCGGCAAAATGGGGTATGAATTTACTTCATACTGTTCTAATTTTACATTTTTTCACTGATGCAAAGTATGTAGAAAGAACCTTTTTAAAGCGGGACTGTACGATTTTTACATGTGTTAAATTTATATATATTGATAAAATTATGTTACGATGACACAAAATAGGCAATAAAAATTATACATTGAAGACGAATTTCATAAAATTCAGCAAAGACAAGTTAGCACTGGTTAAAGCCGATGCCGACACTTTTACTCGTATTTGTTAGGAAATAAAATTGTGTCTTTGTGTCGTATGAACGAATCTGCACTAAAACTAAATTTAGATTCACATTGTACATGCATTATATATATGCTGGCGAATTTGGCTGGAAGCCATTTTCAATTTCAGATTTAAATATCTTGCTTATTTCGCATTTTTCGACACATGTTCTTCTTAACTTTTTTTTAAAATTTATATTGAAATATATGTATACTAATTTTTAACACATTTTATAAAAAATCATAAATATTTGACAAAATCGTACAGTCCCGCTTTAATGCCTTCATTATGTAGAAAGTTTACTGGTTGATTCATTTTGATTTGTAGCTCTTGCAGTGACAAAAAATGTCCACTGTCTTTAAAAATGTCTTTAACATACTGAATGGAATTAACTTACCAATATCTCCAAAAACATGTATGCATTGTTGATTAATAAAAAGTTGTTGAAAAATAAAGGAATATTCAAAAGTAGGTCAAAAGAATCAATATTAATTCTATTAACATAGTCGGAATATATTGTTAAAACATCGATCCAATAAGCGTTGGTTATTATTTTTATAGCCGAAATTACGTATAAACTGCCTGTATCACACAGTGTGTTAAAATCTATTATCTTTCTAACTAAGAATGTAAATTTGTTCTGGCCATGCATAACCTTTCTTATCCATGATAATTGTAACTTTTCATAAATGCATTTGTGTCCACCCTTTTAAGTAACCCTTCATCAAAATATTGTGTAATGACGTTTACTTTGATTTTTGAAGGTCCCTGCCACACACATTTGAATGGTTGATCATTTAAATCCTTACAAAAAGCGTCTCCAGGTTTGGGCAAAGAGACAAATACAATTTATCTCAAGGAATATCACATCAAAAGTTAAACCTAATAATTTAAATTGGGTACATCTCCATACTAGTTTCCAACTTGTTGATATCGATCTTCTGTTGTATTTTAAGGAACCATATCCAGAAAACATGTGTGTTTTTTTGTTCTCCAAAATTCACGTTCAGGCCTGAATTTTGTGAAAAGGAGAGCAACACTTTTTAGTGCAGTATTCAAGGATTCTTCTGACCCGTCCATTCATAAATAGGTATCATCAGCAAATTGTGATATCTTGTATTCTTTACTGTCAATTTGTATCCTCTTTATTTGATTACATTTCCTTATTTTAATCGCTAGTATTTCTGCTTAAATATGTAAGCTGAAATAGGATCTCCCTGACGACAACCACGTCCTATGATAAAGCAGTTTGACAGAAACCCATTCAACTAGATTGCATTAAAACAAAGCTGTATCCAGTTCTTAAACATAGGTACAAAGATTAACAAATCAAACACGTGTTAAATGATTGCTAAAGTATCGAACGCTTTTTCGAAATCAATTAGCATCAGTAGGCCAGGGATTTGGTTGAATTCAGTATAGCTCATTGTATCATGTAATACTTGTGTATAATCCCCATGTACATGCCTTTAATGAAACAAGATAGGTCATTGTTTACTAATTTGTTCAAGACTGACTTAAGTCTGTTAGCTATCGTTCATGATGCTAGTTTAACTACAGTGTTTAACAAGCAAATTGGTCTCCATTTCTCCTGTTTTTAATTGTTAAGGCTTTTATTCCTTTGGAAAACATGTTATAATTCCTTGTTTCTGAGTAATTGAAAGCGACCATATATTATATGAATAATAAATGCTTCATACCACAAAGTCACCCATGTTTTGCCAAAAACCTTAAAAGAAATTTGCAGAGAAGTTTGGCCGTTCGTTCCAGCTCACAAACATATTTGAAATAAAACCACCCTATCATCTTTACCGTTTGCATTCATTATCAATAGTTTCAAAATGGTCCTTCCTTGTTCGCGAATTATTTCTTTCTCTGGATACTTGAAGCAGCGTTGGTCAATGTAGTACACCTTGTAACTATGGTTCCTATTTCGTTAGATTTGTTGTTTTGACTATCTTGTTCCGAAGCGGACTATTTAAGTTCCTTTTTGTAACCAGCTTTCCGGATTTGTCTAATGAGTTATAGCTAACTGATGAGTCTTTCTAGTTCTTTTGTTTTAAAATATAGACGCGAGACCTCTTCATGAACCTTTGTATCAACTGCCTTATTATCAGTTTTAGTAGACTGATTGATATTTGTCGTAGTTAAGGCAGTAACATATTGCAGTACATTTTCATTGGTAACTGAGGTATCGACTGTCCTTCTTTCTTTTGCAGAAAGTTATGCCCATTTTTAGTCTAGCTGTTTAAGTGTGCGTTTTTTAGACTACTTCCATATCTTTGCGTGAAGTACATCCTTTCGGGACAGTAACGGAAGCATTGCGTTCTTTGAGACGAGTTTCCTCTTCTTTCCCTTACACAAATTCTTCCGGAAATGTCACTGAACCGTTGCTTATTTTTTCTGCGATGTGTGTTCTTATTAATGTCGAGACGGCATCATTTTAACGTCTAGTTCCTGCTTTTTAACATCTCGTTCACCATCCGTTGTATTGCTTGTTGTCACATTATTTGCCGATGGATCGTCCGCACTGCTTTTAGAATCCATGATTTCTTTCACCAGTCCGTCTCTCGGATGCCTCATACACGTTCATATTGATCAGTGATTTAACACTATCCTTAATGATGCCAATGTCTAAGTTGACATCGCCTTTTACCAGCATGGCGATTTTGTACTGTTCTTTTAACTGACGAAGGAACTCCGTTAAATGTTCATGGAATTCGAGTTTCCCTTGCATTTATACCTATACGTTTTCCCATTGTTTGTGCCATGAGATCCAACTGAAACCCAAAGCAGGCTTTGTCTTTGTCATCACCCGTGTCAGACACATCCGCGGAACTGGTTTTAAATCCATGGGGAAAACCTTTTTACGTCTGTTATTTGAAGTTCTCTGGAGATCGAACAGAATGATATCAATGGCATTAGCCGGAAAGTGCAGCACAACAATATGATTTCCCGTTCATGGCTGCTCACAAAAATAACTGAAATAAAAACAACGTCAGGCTTATGCTTGTTGATAATATAAATTTTCGCTTGTCCGCGGGAGAACCACCACATCATCGTTTACGTTTGCATTCATTATCAACAGTTTGACGTAGGCACGAGAATGCGCATTGAAACTTATTGGTCCTTCCTTGTTCGCGAATTCTTTCTTTGTCTGGATACATGTAGAGGCAGCGTTGGTCGTTGCAGAAAACCTTGTAATTCTGGTTCCTATTTCTTTAGATTTTTTATGGTCACTATCTTGTTCCGAAGCAGACGCTTTAAGAGCCGTAGCTTTTGCAAACAGCTTTCCGGATTTGTCTAATGAGTTAAAGCTAACGGATACGTCTGTTTCTTGTTCTTTTGTTTTTACATTTAGACGCGAGACCTGTATATGCATCTTTGACTCAATTGTCTTTTTATCGGTTTTATTTAACTGCTTGATATCTGTCGTAGCTTTGGCAGTAACACATTACAGTACATTTGCATTGGTAACAGAAACTTTCCTTTTTTCGCTTGAAGAAAGTTTTGCCCATTTTGAGTCTTGCTGTTTAAGTTTGCGTTCTTTGATACTATTTCCATACCATTTCTTTACACAAATCCTTTCGGGACAGTCAATGAAGCATTGCTTTCCTTGAGACGAGTTTCCTCTTCGTTCCCTGACAAAAATTCTTCCGGAAATGTCAATTAACCTTTGCTTATTTTCCCTGAGATGTGTCTTCTAATTTCTGTCGAGACGGAATCTTGTTAAACGTCTAGTTCCGGCTTGTTAACATATCGTTCACCATCCCTTAAATTGCTTTTTGTCACATTATTATTTTCCGATGGATCGTCCGCACTGCTTAAAGAATCCACGATTGTTTCACCAGTCCGTCTCTCGGATGCCTCAAAAACGCTCACATTGATCAGGGATTCAACGGGATCCTTAATGCTGCACGTGTCTATGCTAAAATCACCGCCTAACAGCATGGCGATTTCGTTCTTGTATTTTGGATGACAAAGGAACCCCGTTAACTGTACATGTAAATCGAGTTTCCCTTGCAGAGACAGTTTATATTTGTCCTTTGGATGCAAATGATAACAAAAGAAGGTTTTGTCTTGATCATCACCCTTGTCAGAAACGTTCACGGAATTGGCGTAAAATCAAAGAGGAATACCGTTTGCAGCCTGGTATTTGAAGTCTTCTGAAGAGCTGAAAGTATGATATCAATGCCATTAGCCGACAAGTCCAGCACAGCAATATGCGCACCGCCGATCATTATATTCGCGTCGTAATGGCCCTTGTATCCAGCGTTGTCTGGTATTGGCCATTTGATGCAGTTTTTGTCGTTAATGCCTATTCACAAAAATACATGAAATCAAAACAACGTCAGGCTTATGCTTGCGGTTAATATTAAGTGTTCATTGTTTCGCTTGTCCGCGGGATAACCACCCTTTCATCTCTACCGCTTGCATTCATTATCAACATTTTTACGTTTTCACGAGTATGGGCATTTTACCTTAATGGTCCTTCATTGTTCGCGAATTCTTCCATTCTCTGAATACTTGAAGAAGCAGCGTTGAAGATGCAGTAAACCTTGTAACTCTGGTTCCTATTTCTTTAGATTATGTATGTTGACTATCTTTTTTCCGAAGCATACAATTTAAGTGCCTTAGCTTTTGCAACCAGCTTTCCTGATATGTCTAATGAGTTTGAGCTAACTGATGAGTTTTTTTCTTGTTCTTTTGTGTTAACATATAGACGCCATACCTCTTCATGAACATTTGTATCAACTGTGTTATTACCAGTTGTATTTTACTGATTGATACTGGTCGTAGCTATGACAGTAACGTATTGCAATACATTTTCATTGGCATTAACAGTGTCGACTTTCCTTCTTTCCTTCGGAGAAAGGTTTGCCCATTTTGAGTATTATTGTTTAAGTTTGAGTTCTTTAAGATTATTTCCACATCTTTGCGTGAAGCAAATCCTTTCGGGACAGTCACGGAAGCTTTGCGTTCTTTGAGACGAGTTTTCTCTTCTTTACCTGACACAAATTCGTCCGGAAATATCACCTAATCTTTGCTTATTTGTTCCTGCAACGTGTCTTCTAACTTCTGTCGTGAATGCATCTTCTTAACATTTCTTAAGAAGGACTGTTAAGAGGGAAGTTTCTTTCCCTGACACAAATTCTTCCGGAATTGTCACTGAACCTTTGCTTTTTTTCCTGCGATGTGTCTTCTTTTTTGTGTCGAGCCGGCATCTTCTAAACGTCTAGTTCCTGCTTTATAACAACTAGTTCACCATCCGTTGTATTGCTTTTTGTCAAATCATTATTTGCCGATGGATCGCCCGCACTGCTTTTAGAAACCACGATTTTTTCAACAGTCCGTCACTCGGATGCCTCATATGCGCTCACGTTGATCAGGGATTCAACGTGATCCGTAATGGTGCCCATGTCAATTTTAAAATCGCCGCCTAGCATATGTCGATTTTGGAATTTTCTTTTAGATGACGAAGGAACTCCGTTAACTATTCAAAGAATTCGAGTTTCCCTTGCAGAGACATTTTTCTTAGTTTTCGGTTATTGGCCATTTGCTGCAGGTTTTGTCGTTAATGCCTTCTCACGAAAAGTCCTGAAATAAAACAACATCAGGCTTATGCTTGTGGATGTTATTACTTATTCCATGTTTTCGCTTGTCCGCCACCATTATCATCTTTACCGTTTGAATTCATTATCAACAGTTTTACGTAACCAGCTTTTTAGATTTGTCTCATGAGCTTAGGCTGAGTCTTCGGCTTTGTTGCGTTCCTTCGTTTTTACATGAAGACGGGAGACCTCTTTATGAACCTGTGTGTCAACTGTCGTATTATCAGTTTTATTTAACTGATTAATATTGTTCGTAGCTTTGGCGGTAGCACATTGCAGTACATTTTCATTGGCAACAGAAATATCGACTTTCCTTCTTTCGTTTGAAGAAAGTTTTTGTCCATTTTGAGTTTTGATGTTTAAGTTTGATTTTTTTAGACTATTTCCATATCTTTGCTTGAAGCAAATCCTTTCGGGACAGTCACGGAAGCATTGCGTTCTTTGAAACGCGTTTCCTGTTCTTTCGCTGACAAACAAACATTCCGGAAATGTCACTGAATCTTTGCTTATTTTTTTCAGTGTGTCTTCACAACATCTAGTTCCTGCTTTTCCACATCTGGTTCACCATCCGTTGTATTGCTTTTTATCACATTATTATTTGCCGATGGATCATCCGCACTGCTTTGATTATAGAATCCACGATTGTATCACCAGTCCGTCTCTCGGATGCCTCATATACACCCACATTGATCAGGGATTCAAAACGGTCCTTAATGCTGCCCATGTCTATGTTGAAATCGCCGCCTACCAGCATGGCGATTTTGTATTTTTCTTTTAGATGACGAAGGAACTCCATTAAATATTCAGACACAACCGAGGAACTTGCGTAAAACCAATCGGTAATTCCTGTTTTAGCCTGTTTATTGGAAGTCCCCTCGATATCGGACATAATAATATCAATTTCATTAGCTTCGGCCTTTTTTGTTGTTTTTGTTTGCGCCGGTCTTTACATATGCGAAGCCTTTACACTTTCAGGGCGCGTTTCCATTGCATTTAACGTTTATATCATTCATTATACTTTACTGCTAGGCGAAATTGGTGTGTCGCTTACAGCTTCACTATTATGACAGAAAAATCTCATCGAGACCCAAACAAAACCAATGATACATGTAGAATTATGTTACTTTTTATTTGATAACTCAAATTATCAATACTTTAATATTGTTTGTATTTAAATAATAAATCATTCCAATGACAAAAATAATGTACATGTGTATATTGTTTCTTCTATTGTCATAATTTCTTAACTTCACTTCTTATAGACTATAGCTCAATGCATGTGAAAGGTTACAGTATACTTAATATTTGTTGTGTTCAAGCTACACTCTCTAAAACAGCATTTATTTGAAGACACACTTCTCTGTATGGGCACTTGCCATTACTTTATCTTTGAATATTTCCGTGTGCATGTGGTAAAACAAGAAATTCACTGTTTTGCTTTAAGGTTTGAGACTACATGAGACTTTGACAGCTGGCGGGAAACCCTCATCAACTGGAGAGAAGCCGGTAAAAAAGATGGCCGTAAACCAGTGACCGTTGATTCGCGTCGGGTTCTTTCTTACATCCCACTTGACCTATATTTGTTATTGTTTAAATCAATTCGGTTGGAGTGCTATTTAAGAAAAGGTATGGTTATGAGGGTCTCTATGCGCAAATGTTTGACTTAATTTTTTGTTAAAGTTACTGCTTTTACATTTAATTTCTTAATATAATATTTTAGTTTATTGTGACTTGAAACATACTACAGACACTGTCGCTGGCACTGAGTTTGACAATTGACGTGTCTTCTGAATTTCTCATTAACAATTGTGATTTCGTTTGAGACACATTTGATGAAAAAGTGGTTCAACTAGCAGTATCATTCTTAAAGCCACATTAACATGCAAAATCAACTAATATTTCTTAACAGTAACATAGATTTAACAAGATACAAAATGCTCTTTTTTATTTTTTTGTGGTACAACACATTCAACACATGTTCGTGTACCAATCGAGTGTTCGTGTGTCGAATGAATAGATATCGTTGCGGGACATTAAAATGGAATATATTGTATCGCAAAACAATAAAAAAGAGCATTTTGTATCTTGTTAAATCTATGTTACCACACCACATCTAGCGTTAATATGATAATAGGTGCTACCTAATTTACGGGCAAAAGCTTATTTGATAACCGCGTATCGCAATAAATATTTGGACATTATTGTGTACAAAACATTATAATTGTTTCATTTATAAAGTAACTCAGCCAAAATAAATCTTATGTTTTGCTTGATGAAAAACAAAAGGGTTTTACATCTGCCAAGCTTTAACATTTAATATCTCATAATTGTGTGCTTTTTCAGCCTCTGGAATTTAAAGCTGGTTCGGTGGCTGCGGCGTAGTAGATATGGTGTCCGCTTAGTGACTTGGGGGTCTCGGCATTGATCCCTTAAGTGGAAGTGTTCTTTACATAACCCTTAAGATGCCAAGTACTGGTCCTACCCAGGAAACAGGTTATTCCATCTAATGTCTCAAGTCAAAGTAAGCTGTTGATTCAATCATAAACTGATTTAACATAATCAAAATAATGTAGTGTGTCAGATCAATTTTGATTGACAGGATTATCAATGTATAATTATGTGAACTGTAGGATATCTTACTTGTTTTTTTTTTGCAATTGAAATATTTCATAAATACCGGTATCTCACAAGGTTAAAGTTTTCTTTTGCAAACTATTGTCGCATAGTTTAAATTATGTTTCCACTAAAAANCAGCTTATGTTATTTGTTATTGTCTTGCCGACTCAAAATAAAATTTATTTGATTTGATTTGATTTGAACAGAAATATCGACTTTCCTTCTTTCGTTTGAAGAAAGTTTTTGTCCATTTTGAGTTTTGATGTTTAAGTTTGATTTTTTTCTAGACTATTTCCATATTTTTGCTTGAAGCAAATCCTTTCGAGACAGTCACGGAAGCATTGCGTTCTTTGAAACGCGTTTCCTTTTCTTTCCCTGACAAACAAATCTTCCGGAAATGTCACTGAATCTTTGCTTATTTTTTTCAGTGTGTCTTCTCAACAACTAGTTCCTGCTTTTCCAAATCTGGTTCACCATCCGTTGTATTGCTTTTTATCACATTATTATTTGCCGATGGATCGTCCGCACTGCTTTGATTATATAATCCAAGATTGTTTCACCAGTCCGTCTCTCGGATGCCTCATATACGCCCACATTGATCAGGGATTCAAAACGGTCCTTAATGCTGCCCATGTCTATGTTGAAATCGCCGCCTACCAGCATGGCGATTTTGTATTTTTCTTTAAGATGACGAAGGAACTCCATTAAATATTCAGACACAACCGAGGAACTTGCGTAAAACCAATCGGTTATTCCTGTTTTAGCCTGTTTATTGGAAGTCCCCTCGATATCGGACAGAATAATATCAATTTCATTAGCTTCGGCCTTTTTTGTTGTTTTTGTTTGCGCCGGTCTTTACATATGCGAAGCCTTTACGCTTTCAGGGCGCGTTTCCATTGCATTTAACGTTTATATCATTCATTATACTTTACTGCTAGTTAAAATTGGTGTGTCGCTTACAGCTTCACTATTATGACAGAAAAATATCATTGAGACCCAAACAAAACCAATAATACATGTAGAATTATGTTACTTTTTATTTAATAACTCAAATTATCAATACTTTAATATTGTTTGTATTTATATAATAAATCATTCCAATGACAAAAATAATGTACATGTGTATATTGTTTCTTCTATTGTCATAATTTCTTAACTTCACTTCTTATAGACTATAGCTCAATGCATGTGAAAGGTTACAGTATACTTAATATTTGTTGTGTTCAAGCTACAATCTCTAAAACAGCATTTATTTGAAGACACACTTCTCTGTATGGGCACTTGCCATTACGTTATCTTTGAATATTTCCGTGTGCATGTTGTAAAACAAGAAATTCACTGTTTTGCATTAAGGTTTGAGACTACATGAGACTTTGACAGCTGGCGGGAAACCCTCATCAACTGGAGAGAAGCCGGTAAAAAAGATGGCCGTAAAACAGTGACCGTTGATTCGCGTCGGGTTCTTTCTTACATCCCACTTGACCTATATGTGTTATTGTTTAAATCAAGTCGGTTGGAGTGCTATTTAAGAAAAGGTATGGTTATGAGGGTCTCTATGCGAAAATGTTTGACTTCATTTTTTGTTAAAGTTATTGCTTTAACATTGAATTTCTTAATATAATATTTTAGTTTATTGTGACTTGAAACATACTACAGACACTGTGGCTGGCACTGAGTTTGACAATTGACGTGTCTTCTGAATTTCTCATTAACATTTGTGATTTCGTTTGAGACACATTTGATGAAAAAGTGGTTCAACTAGCAGTATCATTCTTAAACCCACATTAACACGCAAAATAAACTAATATTTCATAAAAGTAACATAGATTTAACAAGATACAAAATGCTCTTTTTTATTTTTTGTGGTACAACAAATTCAACACATGTTCATGTACCAATCGAGTGTTCGTGTGTCGAATGAATAGATATCGTTGCGGGACATTAAAATGGAATATATTGTATCGCAAAACAATAAAAAATGAGCATTTTGTATCTTGTTAAATCTATGTTACCACACCACATCTAACGTTAATACTTTGGCTATTGCAATAAGGAGCACTGATTGTTTATGGGTTAACTTTATTTTACGAAATATTTAACGAAATATTCGTTGATTTTGAGTGTTAATGGGGCTTTAACAAAACAGTGCCATTTTACTGAAGCTTCTTCATGTTAGAGTATTAACATGTAAACTAACTCTTTCACTGCCGTTTGTTACTTTGGTTTTTTTGCTTTAAATATGTTCTTTTGTTGACAATAATTCGGATTTGCTACCATACAAAATTCTGATTAAAAGAACAACGCTTAATTTGTTCAAATAAAATGATAAACATCAAGCTAAAATTCGTATCAACATGTGTCAGAGAATTTAGTGAGGCATAAAACCGATAGTGGCAAACTAAATCAAAGGGAAGTAATCGGTTTACATAATGTTATTAAAATTGTCAAAGTCACATACTTTGTATACGAAAATATATCAAAGCGCATGCGTAAGATTATAGTTTTATTTATTCAAAAGCAGAGCGGGTAATCACGTGATAGTTAAGATGGCGACGTCCATGCCGAGACAGTGATTTTTCGCCGTTTTATACCCTTTTTACTTTTGTTTAATTTTTAAATGACGCTCGCTTTGTAGCCATATTAGTAAGAGAGTGATTAGCGTTTATTTCGTATTAATATTCGCTCTATATCTCGACTTTACTCGCTGCGAAATTGTTTAGCGGTATGACCTATTTACAGCTCCACCACCGTAGTTATGTCACATCCTTTCATGTTGTGTTCTGTTCGGTGCTATTGCTGCCCATTATATTCTGTTTATGTCTATTCCATTCCCGTATTGCCTATTCCTTTCCTATATATCTTGTTCCATTCTAGTCAATTCATGTTCTGTACCGTCAAAAATTATTATAATGCAAGGGAGGTAATTATTATTAAACGCTTTTTATCTATTAAATTGCAAATTGCAAAAATCATGACAAACACTTTGTGTTTTCAAATTACCATGTTATTTCATAACAATATGTACATAACAAACAATATCAACGAATGCCCAGAAAAAATATTTGTCTATAAATACATCATTTGAACAACATAAGTAATATGCAAACATATACATAAAATCCAATAAATATTACATTCGCAATATCATATGCACTATTTATTAATTATGCGCAAAACTGTTCCACATTTGTACTGATGCAATTATAAACCAACATATTTTATTTTATTTTTTAACAATTTCGTATTACCGCCTTACTTGTAATTAAATGTGTTTGTATTTACTAGCAAAAGAATCACAAAGTAGTTAAGAAGATTGGAAGGTCTGACAAAATATTCCAATTGGATTTTTTTGCGAGGTTATCTAGGCCGACACTTTGCGTACATGAATTAAACACCGTTTTCCCAGAGCGCGGTTCAAATTCATTAAAAGCTAAACGGTATTTTCAGCGTATATGTACGGAATGCTGATGTACAAGCCCATCTGATGCTAACGATTAGCCTGAGCAGTCCGCACGGGCTTATCAGGGAAGACAATTTTCGCTTTTATGGAATTTTTCGTTTAAATG
>VMBQ01004707.1:8934-101185 GCA_007657795.1 Dreissena rostriformis
TTTTCCTGGAAAGAAATGACATCTTCAATTTACTATAATTGACAACATTTTCTTCACGTTATTTAACAAAACAATTGAATACCGAGGTCAAATACACAAGCACTTGAATAGGAGTATCAACTGACGCACGGACTCTAGATTAATATACACTCCGTGACTGACGTAAGTATTTAATAGTAATTGTGATATAATCCATACGTAAGTGTCATCGATTTTATTTATTCAAACATTCGTTACATAGCATGTCATTACTATTATTTTATATGATGAACACTTTAAAACTGGATTAATAAATAAGCGTAAACAACATTCTTCATCCAAATGTTAATACCAAATACATGTATTCTCCCTACTGGATACGAAACTGACTATTAACGCTACATTTTATTTATGAATTGAAACATGGGATCTACAGTAAAAATCACATAAATCAGTGAAATACCTACTTCATTTCCATCTGAATTTTCAAGCAGCATCCGGAATTCGACCACCCGGCAACCCGGACAGTATTTTCACGAATCGTTTTCTTTATAATTATCAACACTGCCGTCCAATAGTTGACTTTTATCATTAACTCTAGTCACATAATTATGATCAACAATTACACTTCTATCGATCTTTCTCTTTAGAGATAGCAATTTACTTTTCTTAAAACTGTCACGTACGCTGTCGGTCATTTTTGTTTTGATTTCATTTAACATTGCGGGTTCTACATTTAGTATTTCATAGCGATTTTATCGAATATTCGTAGATTTCCGCACGTACTCGGAAAACGTTCGGAGTAACGGATATGTACGAAATAAGGCGATATTGCACGAAGTGCATTAGAGTGCTAATACCTTAACTGACAGAGAAGTGACAAGATTATGCGAAGTTTTACAGATTTGATTATGGTGAATTAGTACAGTCATAAAGTAACATTTCTCAAAATTGTACAACTGTGAAATAATATGTTTTTTTATGATCTCAGGTATAATTTATAAATAAAAGCTGAGTTAATCTCGTAGATGTTCATTTGTTCAATCGTAATTGTACAATGACGTGTGTTGATAACATTGCATTAAATTAAAAAATAAATAAATCTTAAATTGATTGTATACATATGAATATTGACGGGTATGTTTGATTTAAATACAGCACAAAGGTAGTGTATCTATGATCTACATAATACGCGAAGTCAAAATGTTTTTTTTTCTTCTTCTAACCGTCTTACATGCTGCAAGCCATCAGCATTAAGTAATGGTTTACATATATCGATATGGGGGGAACTACTTCTTTATTGTGCAGGCTACGAGTTAGTAAATCAAATATTTACTGCGCTTCGCTAGCGAAGCAATGATGCGTCCCGTTATGAATGGGAAGTACAGGGATTTTTTGTATAAATCTTCGACACGTAAAATACCACATAATAAATTGAATGTATATAAACTTTTCTTTTGTGTTACTATATATATTTGTATTGAAGACCATTTATTTAAAATAGCCTACAGGTTCTCTTTGACACAAAAGTATATGGCTTAAGATCAGACCACAATATCTGTTACAAATCTCTTTGAGATTTATCTCTCGCTAACAGTTTATAAACTCTATCGGCGTCTTGATTCTTCCTTCTTATATTAATTTTCGGCGAAACAATTTTTAATTCCCCATCCGATTTGTGATTTTAATCAGAGCACATTTACTTGTAACCAGGGCATATGAAGGTTTGGAATATGTTATGTAATAATCATTTTATCTTTTCCAATTCTTTTTAAAGGGTTGCAAACATACTAATTCGCCTGTAAACTATTCGTTCTTCTCTTTAAAGAATGTGTTGAAGAATTTACTTGTAAAAAGTCTTCAGTGGAAAAAACGGTCTCATTCTAAAGTACACATATACGCATAGTTCTGTCGATCGGTGAATTTAAATACATTTTATTTTTTATTTGCATCAACCGACCCTAAAATATCGTTAAAGCGAAACTTAAAATGAAATAGAATAAATAAATCAACTTATATGTGAAACAGGTTAGTATAATTGATAGGAATTACCAATCTTTGTATTTCATATAAAAATCGGGCAAATAATGCCTTGAAAAATAGCCATATGTTTTTGCTTGGCAAATCGAATTAAAAAAGCCTTTTTACGTAAAAGAATTCAGGTTCGTACCCGTACATTAAATATTAGTGATGTCCAGCCTTCAGGGATACACATCCTCCCGACTGGAGGTTCGCCAGAGTTACTGTAGGGTTTCGAGTTATCTCTTGTCGAAACGATGTAGTTTTACTGTACAAATGCTTAAATTGAAGATTGTGTTATCAAAAATTACTAGGCACACGTAGATGTGGTTATTTAAAAAGAGTAAGCTGTTATTTTTTTGACAGAACGTGACCATGCGTCAAAAACCAAAATTTGTGGTTGCCACGGTGATGCAAAAAAATGATACACGTTTCCATGAATATTACCTTTTTTTGCTATGATGACATTTTTCGTATTCGCCCTGTTTTAAATGTATGTTTTCTTGTCAAACAGATATGTAGAGGTTAATGAGTTCGCTCCGATTGTCACCGTTTGATAATGCTTACTTAGATGGATTCGGTGTTTTTCTTTTGATTAAATGAATGACAGAAACTATTAATAAACGAAGAACCTTGTCACAAGTCTTGTCTTATACACGTAACTGATCTTTGACAATTATGGGTAATTAAGTATACCTTATTATAATGTATGAGATATTTATTCATGTACACAATTGGCGGGACAAAATTGACATGGCGTTAACAAAGTGGGGCAAAGTCGGAATATAATTGTAGATTAATATATTTTTTAAGACAAATCATGTTTTGACAAGGTTAAGTACTTACGAGACGTGTTGGTTTCATCATACATTGTCGATTTGACCTGAATAAAACACGTTTATTATTAGATCATACTTTGCGATACAATTGAAAACAATGTATATGCAAACAACAAAATAATAAGGTATATCACAAAATATGTAAGTTAAGCAATGCTTTGAATAAAGATTCAAAATCGATACAATATAATTAAGATAGTCTTTAATATGCAATAATAATCACTGGTCACGTTGCAAATGATTCTCATGTATTTTACAAATAATTATTGTGATGAATATATCAGAGAGTATCATTAACAATTTAAGAAATATGGCGTTGATGACTCAGATGCATTTACTGAAAATGATTGTGACAAAATGTTTATGTTATCATGATAACTATGCTAATGCGCACGTTAAGAAAGATGATATAAAACACGTTTACAGTGCAACTTTCACGAAAAATGCAAAATTATTGAATTCCGACAATGATGGCGGTTCTGCTTCCGCTGTTGCTGCAGATGACGATTATGTTGTTGTTGATGATAATGATTATAGTGATTATGAAGATGTTGTTGATGTTGATGATGCTGTTAATGTTGTTAATTTTGTTAATGTTGTAGTAGTTGACCATGATGCTGATTTGTTAATTGTTTTTATGGTTTTGATAATGATTTTGATAACGATAGTTGTCCTTGTGATTTTCCTTTTATTTTGATGATAATGGCAAAACGTAATGAGCTTTGCCGATGGTCTAATAATGCCAAAACGCGCAATATACAAACTTGAAGTACATTGGCTTGCGTCAGTTGATGTTAGTAATTTCATCAACTTGCATTATTTTGTAATGCAAAATGATCATTTATTTACATGTCACAGTTATTGTTTTTCTTTAATGAGCCACTTTGCGACATTCATTACTTATTTTTTTTAACGTTAATGATTGTTTACATACTTTTTCAATGGTAAATTTGTCTTAAGACAAATTGTATTCGACTTAAGAAATGCATTTGATAAAAATCCAAATGTGTTCACGTATTATATTATAACGCTGCAACGACCAGAATCTTTTTCTTCTTTTTTTAGTTAGCTAAACGGAAAAGCTGCTAATGTCAGCGAATTGTTTGCACACAGAGTATTCTCATTATTCACTTCAAAATGTCTAAAAATATTGATAATAACTAATATTTCCATATTATGGCTTATATCAGCACAACATTTCCATTTAATTAAGGGCTAGTATGTACTCAGTACAATTGAACCATAGCAAGTGTGATTTTCTATGAAAATTATTCAATTATTACAACACATCAACGCAAGGTATTTTTTGTACAAACAATCCACGCAAAGAGCTTATATCAGAACAAACTATTCATTCCGGTTACCTATAGCAGTACACACTATCCCTTCCAGTTACTTACATCAGTACAAAATATCCATACAGGTTACACAGATCAATACAAACTTTTCACGCAAGGTACTTATTCAGTACAAATTATTAAAGCAAGGTACTTATTGTGGTGTAATCTATTCATATCAGTACACATTTTCCATGCACGGTAAAATAGAACTCATAAAACACACACACACACACGATTACCAGTACAATATAATACAGTAAATATTTGAGCCTCGCTCTGGGAAAAGGGGTATAAATGCATGTGCATAAAGTGTCGTCCCAGATTAGTCTGTGCAGTCCGCGCAGGCTAATTATGGACGACACTCTCCGCTTTTATGGTATGTTTTTGTTTAAAGGAAGTCTCTTTTTAGCGAAAATGCATTTAAAGCGGATAGTGTTTCTTAACGTTAACGCTTCACATAACGTGTGACTGAAAAAAAAACAATAAATGTAAAAGTTAAAATATTAGATTTCGCAGCGCTAATCTGTTAACCATTCAAGATATAGTCAACAACTGCGAGCTTGACAATATCTCGTGTCCCGGAAACAAGGCACACAGTACTATGACACGGAATGTGTTATGGTAGAGGTTAATCTCAAAGGTTATTAAACCGCCAATCAGTTTGCCTCCACGACTAACCTGCGCGATAAGCGGCCACTTTAAAGCTTTATATTACCTGTATATTTGAACTTCTCGTAGTCGATCGGTCAAGTGAACATTGGTCAAATTAAAAAAAGTTTTTGAGGGCTTTATCACATTTGAAAAATGATAAACTTCAAAAATGTATCTTTGATGAAAAAATGAATGCATGCGTTTTATTTTGTAAACAAGCGACGTACATTCTAACCTAAGACACAAAACTTACTTAAAATATCGGTTCTTTTGTTAATAATCATCACTTTATGTCGATGAAAAAATAATGCGTTTGTTACGCTTTTAATCAATATTTAGGAAAATACCTGTATTGCTAGCTTAGCATTTAAAATAACTTCTTAAGTCTGAATTTTACTCACTGATCATCTATGATGAATGGTATGAGTTTTGCAGAAGTATCAAGCTGTCACTTTATATAATTAGCATTTTGTAGAGAACAACTTGTATGAAATGTGAAGTGCGTCCAATAAAAAAGATATAGATGATTCGGGGGGTGATTTCAGTGTTTGTTCGCTGTGGTCAAACTGACCAACCAAGGCAATTAAAGGTCCGAAACAAATAGACGCGATATTTATTAATCGCGCTCTGTGTATCGCTTCAAATAGCGGAAAAAGAACTCCGTGATATATAAATAGGCCCTCCGTATAGATTACACCTGTTCAACAACCCTTATCAGAAAGACGGAAGAAATCCCCACATTTTCATTTTTTGTACGTAGCGTTCAAAGGCTTACAAACATCGATTTGTGAAAGTAGCAAACATTGATCGGATAACGCCGGATACTTATATCGCGTCGATTTGTTATCATTTGTTCAATATTAGCTAGGTTTTACCCTAAGAGATATGACGTTCCCTCAGTCGAGTAGAAAAGGATTGAACATAGATACGGGAATACTCCTTGAGGTTTCGGTGGCAGGTTTTTTCGACATAGGGTTAAGATATTTTGGAGTGTTTTAAAGACTCGCGGATTTTGAAAAATACGACAGCATAGGCATGTCTAAGATCATTCGCTGTGTACTGTATGCACACGGATTATAGTTTAACTCGAAAAAAACATGACCAGGCCGACATTGCTCGATTATCGTAGGAACGTTTTAAGGCTCGTACGTAAAAGGTACAACGCTGTCTTCGACTGAAGCCCATAGAGAAGTTGAGAAATTGAATGTTTTGTGTGCTGAAAACAAAAACTAATTTATAATAATGAACGTGAATTGAGGTTGTATAATGAGTATGTATGTTGTTATAATATCCAATTAAATTGTAAGAACAACCACATCGACAAGTTCATTTTTGTCACAGAAATCGCATAGTTGCTTCAAGTCACTGAATGGATTTATTTGCTTCGATTAGAGCATAAACACGGGAAAATAATTTATCTGTTTAATGGATTTTCAACTACAACCTTCACAAGAGTGCACTGTTAAGAAATTTATAACATTGCCCTGAGGATTTAACGGGATGGTTAATCATTATAAAACGACTTAAATCTCCAGTGCATGTTTTAACAGTGCAATTTAATAGAGGCTTTGCAGTTATCGCTCACAATGTTCAACAGGCTCAAGGATCGAGCCAAGATTTCGGACCAAGATCCGAGTTTTACGGTCCGTTATATAGGATTCGCTGAAACGTTCACGGCGACCGGAAAGGGATGCACCACGCCGCTCGTCCAGCGACTATGGGATAACGCTGAAGAGGAGCAGTTCCTGTCGCGCATGCGCGTGAAAATAACTCCTTCAGGTGTCTTAATGAAGTATTTAGACAAGAAAAAGCTTCCCGAGAAAATGTTCCCAATCGAAAACATTTCCTTCTGTAATGTAGATTTGGAAGTGAACGATCGCATATTTTCGTGGATATCGCGTCCGGCAGAAGACAAAATGTTGGAGTGTCACGCGGTCTTCTGCTCCAGCACAGAAAAGGCGCGTTCAATGTCCCTCGTGCTAACCCGAGCGTTCCACATCGCCTACAAGGAGTGGAAATCCAGCCAAACGAAAGAGGTACGGGAAATAGAAAAACATCAACGCTCTAAATCGCTTCCCGCGATATCTTTGGGGAATAAAACGCGAGCGACGCGCGATCCTGTTACCAAGCAACAAAGCCTTGACCTTCGCAACTCGCAAGTTCGAACCGAGACGTATGCCATGGAAAGTATCAATGTACTAGCAAATTGACTAAGTCTTGCAGAGAAGGCTTTTAACTCGCAAATTTCCTTAAAATCCAACATTTCTTCAAAGACTGCGATTTCGGAAGCCACCAGTAATTCGGACATGGATTCATATATAAAACCCGGAACGTCATCGGAAGTTGACCTCATTGATGATTCAATAGAAGACTGCGACTTAAGACTTTAATGCTGCGAATATGTGTTTAGATGCGTTTAGATATATTTTAAATATATTACTGTTAATTAAAGTTAATTTTAAACACCGGTTTTTCATGTTCAATATCATGTTGATTCCTTAGTTCTGCTATAACTTATAATACTGTATCTAGTGGTGCTATACTTATGTAAATAATTAGATAGTTTTTTTTATTTATCCGACCGATTTTGGTTTGGTTTTGTTTTCGTTAAGCTACGTGTCATTTCTACATGCGTTACCCATGTTTAAATTCATTTTAAAGGTTTAACGGGTTTCGGATAGGTCTGCATTCCATCAATATTTTAAAGCAAATAGCAAACCATTAAGTAAACGAAATTATCTTTATTTTACACACTATTAGAACGACTTGAACTAATTACACTAAAATTTTAAATTAAGACTCCATGATTTTCAAAATTACAAGTTGTAGCAAATCAGTCTTATATGGTGGCATTGATGTGAAACATGCATGTTTTTATTTATATCCTTCCTAAGACTTAATTGCTTCCCACGACTCAGTAACTCGCAACTCGTTCCCACGACTTTATGTATATATCGTGAAAGGAACGCGATAACTAGCTCGTGGGAATGAGTGACTAGGTAGTGGGAATGTGGTCTTAATACATACAACTATTATACACTTGTGGAAATGGTGATATTACTTATTTATATGAGTTGTAATATCTTAATCGTTTTTGGATAGAATAAAAATTCTGCGAAAAAAAGAAAACATTACATTTACATTAAAGCAAAGGAACATACAATACCATGAAATCAACACAACAAAAAAGTCTTACATGACCTACTTGTCAATCTTATTTAACTAATAAATGGAGTTTTCGTGTAAATATCAATGTTTGTGACACAGTGTATTTTCAACGGCACAAACCGGGAGATAGCGCGTTGGTCGTGTCCGTGTGTGTTTTGTATGCACTGAATGGTCGCCTGTCACAACTTGACAGAACATAGCTTGACAAATTACTTCACGATCAGACCTTTTAGATTGTGCAATCAGGTGAAAGAACTAAAATTAAAGAACAATAAAAGGGTATTTGACTTTGTTATGTACCTTTATGCTTCTGTGGAGATTGTACTGGATCTACAGTCAGTAATTTGCAAGTGCAGATTTTTTTCTCGTAGTTTTATTTTTCATCGCATCATAGTTTTTTAAAAGCAATAATATCATCACGTGACTTTAATTTTTAAAAGATAACGTTCCGTTTGCATGTGATTTTTTATTCTTCAACTTAAATAATTAAAACCAAATCTGCAAAATATGTTGCAAAAACATATAAAACCTATCCACCCTGTAAAATCCCAATGTATTGTAAAAAAATCCGGTCTTTAGCGCCACTTCGGAAGTATCATTTTCTGGTTAATTGTAAATGTGGTATAGTTTTTGAGCTTGACAACTTACGTGTCCCATTTGCTCAACAAATTGGGTTAAACAACTCTTAAATAGAATGCAAATATGTATAGTTTAGCATAATTACTATTTTTGTTTTTACAATTGTTCGACAAACAATGACCTAATTAAATAGAATATGAAGGCACCTTACCTCACCTTTTATAGTTTATGGTTGGATGCATATTTCGAAGAAAAAATTCTTCGTGTAGAAAATATGCATTCGTGTATAATTTTGAACTTTTTTCGATTTGTATATTGCGATATAACCCTATCTCTGTGTTGTTATGCACATTAAAACTAAAACAACTTATATGTGTTTTGTTGGTTATTTATACTTTAGTAAATGTATAACAAGTTTTCTATGCACGTTTCAATGTTGATTTTATTTTAATTTGTAGTGGACACTCGCATCGCTTATTCCTAAGGATCACTTGATTTCACGTTAGTTTAAACCTTAATTTAAGTTAAATTATTTTAGCGTTACCATTTTAAATATGTTGAATGCGTAGAATCTTTAAATTGTTTTCTTTCTGTTAAGATTGATGAGTCAATAAATATTTCAAACCCTTCATTTGGAGTAAATGGAATCTTTATACAAACTTATTTTCTTACGATCTGCTGGTAAACTTTCGTTTGTATTTCAAGAATGTTTTATTTACCTTTTTTACTCATAAGTAAATTCAGTACAAGTAAGCCAGTATTATCTTATGATGTCGTAACTGTCATTTAAACAAGCCATATGTCACATATATCACATTTCTGCCCGGACTAAATGCCGTTGTAAACAATACACTTTACACCGTCTTTAAACCTTTGACAATCGCCTCACGCTAGGCATTTTTCTTATGCAAATTTGCATGGTTTACGCACTGCAAAAACGAGTATGTTTAAAGTTTTCCACGAAAGAATCGCAATTATAACTGACAGACAACTGACAAGATTATGCGATGTTTCACAGATCCGATTATAGTAAATTATTACACTCATAAAGTTACATTTCTCACAATTGTACACCTGAGAAGAAATATGATGTTTTATGATCTCAGGTATCATTTTTTAATAAAAGCTTAGTTAATTTCGTAGGTGTTCATTTATTCAATCGTATATGCAAAGTCACGTGTGTTGAAAAAAAATGCATAACAATTTACCAATTATCGAACTTATACTTGTATTACCTTAAATTATTTTAATATTGTCGGATATTTTTATTTAAATACAGCATAAACGTCCCTATGATCGACATAAAACGTATTGTGCGCGCCGTCAAAATGTTTTTTTTTTCTTACCGTCTTACATTGGTCACGCCAACATAATTTAGTAGTGGTATACAGATATCGGCATTGGGGAACTTCTTGTTAATTGTGCAGGCTAAAAGTCAGTAAATTAATATAAAACTACGCTTTACCAGCGGAACAGCGATGCGTCCTGCTATGAATTAGAAGTACAGTTGCTTTTTTCTAAACATTCGACAATTAAAAATACCAGTTTATACATTTAATGTACATATACTTTACTTTTGTGTAACAAGATAAATTTGTTTTGAAGACAGTGTATTTTAAAAAGCAAACATATTATATTTGACTGGAAAATATAAAGCTAAAGCTCAGATAAAAAAAAATCTGTAACACATCTCTTTTAGCTTCATCTCTCGCCAACAGTATTTAACCGCTATCGGCGTCTTTATTCTCCGTTCTTATATGTGATTTAAATTATTGTTTAATTTTCGGCGCTGCAATTATATAATTTGCCATTCGACTTGGGATTGTAATCAGAGCCAGTTCTAGTAACCAGGACATATGAAGGTTTGGAGTATGTAATGAAATAATAATTGTATCTTTTCCAATTTGTTTTAGAGGGTTGGAAACACACTAATTCACCGATTTACTCCTAACTCCTTTTTTTAAAGAATTTTTGAAGAATTTACTTGTAAAAAGTCTTCAGTGGAAAAAACGGTCTCATTCAAAAGTACATATATAAGCATAGTTTTGTCGATCGGTGAATTTAAATACATTGTTTTTTAATTTGCATCCACCGACCCCAAAAAATCGTTTTAGCAAAACTTAAAATTACATTAAATATAAATAAATCACCTTACAGGTGAAACACGATTGTCACATTGATAAAAATTACAAATCGTTATATTTCATATTTTAATCGGGTAAACAATGCCTTTAAAAAAANAAAAAAAAAAAAAGTTTTTGCTTGGCAAATCGAATAAAAAAAAGGCTTTTTTACGTGAAAGAGTTCATGTGCGTGTCCGTACATTAAATATTAGTGATGTCCAGCCTTCAGGGATACCCATCATCCCGACTGGATGTTCACCCGAGTTACTGTAGGGTTTCGAGTTATCTCTTCTCGAAACAATGCAGTATTACTGTAAAAACACTTAATTTGAAGATTGTTTTAATCAAAGTTGCCGGACACACGATGATGTGGTTATTTACAAATAGTGAGCTGTTAGTTTTTGACAGAAAGTGACCATGCGTCAAAAACCAAAATTTGTGGTTGCCACGGTAATACAAAAGAAAATGATACACGTTTCCATGAATATTACCTTTTTTTGCTATGATGACATTTCTCGAAATCGCCCTGTTTTAAATGTATGCTTTCTTGTCAAATAGATATGTAGAGCGTAATGAGTGCACTCTGATTGTCACATTTGGATAATGCTTACTTAGATGGATTCGGTGTTTTTCTTTCAATTAAATAAATGGCAGAAACTATTAATATACGAAGAACCTTGTCACAAGTCTTGCCTATTTAACGTTACTGATCTTTGACAAGTATGGGTAATTTAATATACCTTATTATAATGTATGAGATATTTATTCATGTACACAATCGGCGGGACAAAATTGACATGGCGTTAACAAAGTGGGACACAAGTCGGAATATAATTGTAGATTAATATATGTTTTAAGACAAATCATGTTTTGACAAGGTTAAGTACTTACGAAACGTGTGGGTGTCATCATACATTGTCGATTTGACCTGAATAAAACACGTTCATTATTAAATCATACTTTGCGATACAATTGAAAATAATGTATATGCAAACAACAAAATAATAAGGTATATCACAAAATATGTAAGTTAAGCAATGCTATGAATAACAATTCAAAATCGATACAAGATAATTAAGATATTCGTAAATATGCAACAATAATCTATGCTCATGTTGAAAATGATTATCATGTATTGCACAAATAATGATTGTGATGAATATATTAGAGAATATCATGAACAATTTAAAAAATATGGCGATAATAACTCAAATGCATCTACTGACCATTATTGTGACGAAACTTTTATGTTATCATGATAAACATGCTGATGCGCACGTTAAGAAAGATGATTTTAAACATGTCTACAGTGCAAAATCCACGACAAATGCGAATTCCGACGATGATGGCGGTACTACTACCGCTTTTGCTGCAGATGACGATGATGTTGTTGTTGATCATAATGATTATAATTATTATGATGATATGGTTGATGTTGTTGATCTTGTTATTGTTGTTTTAGTTGATGATGAGATTATTTAAACTAAATAAATATGGTTTTGATAATGATTTTGATTATGATAATTTCCTGGTGATTTTCCTCGTGACTTTGATGATGATGGCAATACGTCATGAGCGATGCATTTGGTCTCATTGTGACGAAAAGTGGCAATACAAAGTTGATGTATATTTGCTTGCATCCTTTCATGTGTTTTATTAACTATAAAAGTAATAAACATTACGAACGTTCACGACATACAAACATCAACTTGCATTTTTTGTAATGCAAAATGATCCGGTATGGCGACAACGCACCACCCTCACATGCTTCCGGGAACGGGGATTGAACCCGGGTTACCTGTCTGAGAAGCGCGGTTATATAACCTGTATATTTGAGCTGATACCGTATATCTGTATAAACATCGCGTTGCCCATCGGTAAAGAGACCTTTGGTCAAATTTAAGTCATTTTTGAGGGACTTTGCAAAATGATAAAAATTGATCTTTGATTCAAAAAAGAATGCAGGCAGGGTTTTTTTTTCAAACAAGCGACGTCGAATAATACCGATGACTAGGAACTTATTTAACACATCGTTTTGTAGATATCATCACTTTATGTCGCTTGTAACGATTTTAATCGATATTTTGGGGAAAAACAATCTTTAAAGCATTACCATTTTGTAGATAAATACATAGTATGGAATGTAAAGTACGTCCAATAAGCAAGCTATTTGTCATTCGGGGGAAATTGCAGTGTTTGTTCTCTGTGGTCAAAATGACCAACCAAGGCAATTAAAGGTTCGAAACAAATAGACGCGATATTTAATGATCGCTTAATGTTGAAATATTCAAACAGCGGAAATGAACTAGGCCTGCTGAGTATAAATTACACTCGTTAAACAGACTTTTATCATCAAGACGGAAGAAATCCCCACATTTCCCTTTCTTTGTACGTAGCGATCAAAGTCTTACAATCAACCATTTGTGAAAGTAGCAAACATTTAACGGATAACGCCGGATACTTATATTGGGTTGATTTGTTATCATTTGTTCAATATTAGTTCGTGGTTTTACCATCAGCGATATGATATACCCTACGCCGAAAAGAAAAGGGCTGAACACAGATACGGGTATACTCATTGAGATTTCGGTGGCAGGTTTTTTGACATTGGGTTAAGATATTTTGGAGTGTTTTAAAGACTCGCGAATTTTGAAATATATGACAGCATAGGTATCTCTCAGATCATTCGCTCTGCACTGTATACACACGGGTTATAGTTAAGCCATAAACTACATAACCAGACAGACATTATTGGCTCAGCAGAAAAACCTTTAAGGCTCGTATGCAAAGTGTCTCGCTTTTCGACTGAGGCACAATTAGAGGTTATTTGAGAAATTGGATGTTGTTTTGTGCTAACGAAAATCATTAATTATTAATATTAACGAATGTGAATTCGCAAAATAAGGTTGTCGAATGAATGAGTATGTATGCTGTTATAAAATCAAATTAAATAGTTGTTAACTTCTTCTAGAACTCGTGAATTGTAAGAATAACCACAACGCGAGGTCAATTTCTTTTACAAAAATCGTATAATTGCTTCAAGTAACTGAATGGATTTATTTGCTTCGATTAGAGCATAAACACAGGAAAACAATTGATCTGTATGATGGATTTTCAACTACAACCGTCGCAAGTGTGCACAGTTTAGACATTTACGACATTGTCTCGAGGATTTAACGGGATGGTAAATCATGATCAAGCGAATTAAAACGTAAGGGCATGTTTTAACAGATCAATTTTAAACACTTTACGCTTATCATGCAAAATGTTCAATAGATTCAAGGATCGAGCCAAGATTTCGAACCAAGATCCGAGTTTTACGATCCGTTACATAGGATCCGATGAAACGTTCACGGCGACCGGAAAGGGATGCACCACGCCGCTTGTCCAGCGCCTATGTGATAACTCTGAGGAGGAGCAGTTCCTGCCGCGCGTGCACGTGAAAATAACTCCTTTCGGTGTCTTAATGAAATACCTAGACCAGAAAAAGGTTCCTGACAAAATGTTCCCAATCGAGAATAATTCCTTCTGTAATGTAGATTCGGAAGTAAACGATCGCATATTTTCGTGGATTTTGCGGCCCGCAGACGACAAAATGTGGGAGTGTCACGCGGTCTTCTGCTCGAGCACGGAAAAGGTGCGTTCAATGTCGCTCGTGCTCACGCGAGCGTTCCATATCGCCTACACGGAGTGGAAATCGCGTTTCGTTGTTTTTTGTCAATTTACATGTCATTTCACATACATGGACCATGTTTAATTCATTTTAAAGTTTTACTTGCTTTTCGGATGGATGTGCATTTCACCAATATTTAAAAGCAAATCACAAACCAGTAAGTAAATACAATTGTCTTGATTTTTCAGCAATTTAATCTTATATGGTACATAGATGTGACATGTGCAAGTTTTTTTATATTTTATTTATATCCTTCCCACGACTGAACTTGTACCACGTTCAACTCTTGAGAACGAGTCGGGGGAACAAGCTATCTAACTTTGTTAACGATTAACTCTTGGTAACGACATACTCCTGAGAAGGACTAGGAAGTCGTTGGAAATAATTAACGAATTCAGAATACACGTCCGCAGTCCGCAAAGGCTACTCAAGGACGACACGTTTTAGTTAAATGAAATTTTTCGTTTAAAGAAGGTATCTTCTTAGCGAAAATCCAGTTTAAGCGGAAAGTTACTAATCTGGGACAACACTTTCAGTCCGGTTTTTCAAGATCGAGGCTCAAATCTTATCTAGACGTATAATATGCCCTGGTCTCAATAAAAAGCAAGTCACGGAAAGACCTGTTACCTTCCCCACCACTTATTTATTAATTTGATTCTTTTAATCTTATGTTCTTCCTTGAGAAAGTACGTATCTCTGTAAAGCATGTTATACATTGCTAATTATGACATATTTGTTAGTACTTTCTTTTCCTGTTCCTATATTAAATGTCACCTTGCATGAACTAATTATATAATTGTGGAAAATGTAAATTATTGGAACATTATATCGCATGAAACAAACACAACACATATGTTTTACATGACCTGCTTGTCAATCTTACATTACTGTTGCTGATAAAGGGAGTTTTCGTGTAAATATCAATGTTTGTGACGCATTGTATTTTCAACGACACAAACCGGCTGATAGCGTGTTTGTCGTGTCCGTGTGTGTTGTGTATGTTCTGAAAGATCGCCTGTCACAACTTGACAGAACATATCTTGACAAATGACTTCAAGATCAAACCTTTTAGATTGTGCAATCAGGTGAGATAATGTTCTATGAATGAACGATAAAAGGTTATTTTACTTTATTATACATTTTTTTTTTAATCTGATGTTTGTTTTCTCAAGCTATAGCGTATCTTTTAATACACCCTTCATATCTTAAAATAAGTAAATAAACCCCGTAGCGGTCCTACTCTGCGATGTATTGGCATACTTCTTTAAGGGGAAACAACTCCAGTTAACATTTTTTAAACATACTTAAATTTCGTCAAAACATATTCACGGTGCCTATACCACGTGACTTTTAAGGATCTGTGTGGGGAGAAAACTATCAACAAAAGCGCGACTCAGGTAACATTTTCTAGGATTTTTTTTTTAAATATTTCACCATTTTTAATTTGATAAAGAGGGGAGCCCGCTAATTAGTGAGAGTTGTTTAAATGTACCATGTTGTTTTTTAAACAAATAAGTATTTTGTCAGTAAAGTGAACCGCGCGTTTTAACGGGTAGAAAAATGAATGATCAGTGTGGGGACTTTATATTACTTTGACACAGAAACATCATCTCTGGTAAAATTAAGCAATAAGCGTTAAGGGCAGAGCTTAAAATATATCATGTTGTATGCATTTTCATGTTTCTGTTATATACTTATGAAAAACAGTTCAAGAAAAACAAAGAGATAATTTTACTAAGTACACAAATTTGCCCCTGTACATAATATACTTGTCTCTGGCAAACGAATATTCGGGTCGCTATTACAAAAATTAATGTCCGATGTTTAAAATATTTTGCCGATGTACATGCAACGTCGCATTACCCTGGATAAGTTTTGAGAAGTCTTGAGGTACGTTTTGACCACAGTTGGGTACGTTTTCAATATGTACGCTTCAGTTGTGGGATTAGATCACTCCCGTATTTATATATATTTATCGATATAGATGTGCGTCATGACCAGGTCCGATTATCAGGTAATTAATATCTTTGAAATTAAATATTTATCATTTGTATTGTAGTTACTATAACAATTTATCCATAAATTTTAAGAAAACGGATTCCACATAGATCATTCTTAAAACGTATACCACACAGATCAAATTACAATAACAATGTTTTTCTTGAAATGTTTTCATAAATATATAACAGAAACATGAAAATGCATACAAAATGATATATTATAAGATCCGCCCTTAACGTTTATTGCTTAATTTTACCAGATGTGATGTTTCTGTGTCAAAGTAATATAAAGTCCCCACACTGATCATACATGTTTCTACCCGTTAAAGCGCGCGGTTCACTTTACTGACAAAATACTTATTTAAAAAAAAAATCATGATACATATAGAAAACTCTCACGAATTAGCGGGCTTCCCTCTTTATCCCATTAAAAATGGTGAAATATTTAAAAATAAATCCTTGAAAATGTTACCCGAGTCGCGCTTTTGTTGATAGTTTTCTCCCCACACAGATCCTAAAAAGTCACGTGGTATAGGCACCGTGATATTGACACTAGTCTGTCATGGGACACAATTCACGTTAACATTCTCGTAATATTTAATTACAGTCAAATGTGTTCTGAGAAAAAGGAGAATGTATATATTTATTGTGTCGATACCACGTGGTCCGTGCCGTCATTTGGACGGGCACGCATAGACGAAAATTGTAAATGTTGCCTCCGCTAAGAAAATTCAACTCCATGTAAGTATCTTATAATTTGCTCGATTTTAACGAAATAAAGCTCACGCTATGGGTAAAGTTGAGCACTATTCCCGGTAATATTCGACACCAGATGAGTAGTTTATTCTATCATTCGAGGCAAATTCCTAGTTTTTACTTAACAATGCACGCAATCACGGCAAGCTCATTTTAAATCTTCCAAAATATCAGTGTTATGTTTCTTTTTGCAGTGCATTTATATATGCGGACGTCAATAATTCCATAAACAATGTGTTTGTACGAAACAAACACCATCTAATGACATTTCCAATGTACACCAACAATTTGGATTACACGACAAGCAACGAAATTTAAGGCAAGCACGACAAGTCGATATTCTGCTAGAACGACTAGAGCTATAAGTGTAGAATTGGAAACTTCTATGTTGTTCTATCAACCGTCCTACCATTTTAAGTGTTGCACTGAAGTATGTAACGTTTCACCGACCACCCGTTCTATTAATAACCGATATTACATCGATCTCCGTCCTGTTTTATCGGCAAACCGCAATTGCTACACACTATACAGTGTGGCACTCCATGTGTCGATCGACGGACATAAAGTTCTCCAAACTACACAGAATAACACCACAGTATGTTCTTTACCAACTTTCATACAGTGTGACATTGCATTGACTTACTTTCGACTGACCTGCTCTACGAACCACACATTGTAGCGCTGAATTATCGACAGTTCTACAAACGACCAACCGTTCTACAAACGTTACAGTGTGTGGCACCGTATTATTCACTGTTCTACCGATGACCGAAATATCGTTCTATAAACCATATATTGTGACACGGCAATAAATGCTGTTGTACCGACATAGTTACAAACCACACGATTTAAAACCGTTCTATGCACCTATCTTTTGCTACATCAATTTACCTACAATATATTCGGACCGGTGCGGTCGGTAAGTTTTTAAAATGCATGGAGAATTCTACAGGGTGAATAGGTTTTATATGTGCTTTTCTTTCAACATATTTTGCTTTTTTTTTAACCGGACAATGTAGTGCGATTCAGCGAAGCTTAATTCATCCACAAATGTACAGAGATATACCATCATTACCGTTTTTAAAGCGTGAGGACCTTTATAAATTGTGAATGGAGTTTTTAAATGAATATCGTTGTGTGTGTGTGTTGTTTTCCTGTGTGATAAGCGAATTTCCACTCAATTAAATCGCTAACGACATCAAAAGATTGTTTTCACAATAAACAAGTCGTTGCATTAACAAACACATTAACTTCTTGCCGATCTAATAGTAAGAGAGAAGAGAGTGGGATGGAGCCGGTGTTCTGATGGAGCTCAGAACAGAATGCACGATATATGA
This sequence comes from Dreissena rostriformis, assembly GCA_007657795.1. NCBI lineage: Eukaryota > Metazoa > Mollusca > Bivalvia > Myida > Dreissenidae > Dreissena > Dreissena rostriformis. The sequence continues at coordinate 27,399 of VMBQ01004707.1, forward strand.
TTTGACAGTCGTATCACAAAAATATCATCACGTGACTTAAAATAATTTTTAAAATGTTCCTTTTGCATGTGATTTTTTTATTTTTTAACTTGAATACTTTAACCCAAATCTGCGAAATATGATGCTAAAAACATATAAAAAAAACTCACCCTATAAAATCTCCATGTTTTGTAATAAACTACCGGTCTTTAGCGCCACTTCGGAAGTATCTTTTTCTCGTTAATTGTAAATTTGGTATAGTTTTGGAGCTTAACATCTAACCTGTCCCATTTGCTCTACAATTTGGGTGAAAGAACTCTAAAATAGAATAGAAATATGTATAGTTTAGCATAATTAATTTAAAAAAATACAATTGTTCGACAAACAAATACCTATTTAAATAGAATATGACGGCATCTTCCCTCACTTGTTATGGTTGGATGCATATTTCGAAGAAAAATTTCTTCGTGTAGAAAATATGCGTTGGTATATAATTTTGAACTTTTGTGAATTTAAATATTGCGAGGAAACCCTAAGTATTTGTTGTTTTGCACATTAAAACAAAAAAAATACTATTTTGTGTTTTGTTGTTTATGTATACTTTAGTTACATTTTGAACAAGTTTTCCATGAACATTTCAATTCTGCTATTATTTTAAGCGTAGGCATCAAAATTTTGTTTAAATTGACTAATTTTGTGAATAAATAATGGAGTCGACTCTTTCACGGTTATTAAAATCGCACCATGACAACGTGTAACGAACCTCGGTCGCTAATTTCTAATGATCACTTGAGTTCACGTAAGTTTAAACCTTAATTTAACTTCAATTATTTAACGTTACACTTATAAATATGTATAATCTTTTTTTTAAAAAGGGGGGGGGGGTTAACTTTCTGTGAAGATTGAGGGGTCAATACATTTTTCGAATCCTCAATTTTGCGAAAATGGGAACTATATTTAAACTTACTTTCTTAAAATCTTTTAGCGAACATTTGTTTGCATTTTAACACCTTTTTTACTGATAAGTACATTTAGGACAAGTAAGCCAGTACTATCTCATGATGTCGTAACTGTCATTTAAACAAGCCGTATGTCACATAATTCACATTCCTGCTCTGACTTTATGCCTTTGCAAACAATACACTTTACACCGTTTTTAATCCTTTGACAACCGCTTCGCGCTATGCATTTTTCTTATGCAAATTTGTATGGTTTACGCACTGCAAAAACGAGTATTTTAAAAGTATTCCACGAAAAAAACGCAATTATAGCTGACAGAGAACTGACAAGACGTTGTAAAATTTTAGAAATCCGATTATGGTGAATTATGACAGTCATAAAGTTTAATTTCTCAAAATTGTACACCTGTGAAACAATATGTTTTTTATGATCTCAGGTATCATTTTTAAATAATACCTTGGTTAAATGCATAGGTGTTCATTTATTTAATCGGAAATATTGTCTGGTATGTTTTATTTAAATACAGCACTAAAAGTAGTGTATCTATGATCGACATAATACGCGCTGTCGAAATGTTATCTTTTTTTCTTTCTTACCGTCTAACATTCTGCAAGCAAACAGCATTTAGTAGTAGTATACAGATATCGATATTGGGGGAACTACTTCTTTATAAGCTACGAGGCAGTAAATTAATGTATTACTGCGCTTCGCTAGCGGAGCATTGATGCGTCCTGTTGCATCCACAAGAGGTACAGTAGCCTGTTTCTCAATCTTCGACCAATGAAAATACAAGTACTAAAACAGAATAAATCTCTTTTAGGGTCATCTCTCGCAAACTGTTTTCGAACGCTCGCCGCGTTTTGATCATCTTTTCTTGTATTAATCGTAGGCAAAACAAGTTTATATTTTCCTTTTCCGACTTGGGATATTATTCAGAGCACATGTACTTGTAACCAGGACATGTGAAGGATTGCAATATTTTATGACATAATCATTGTATCTTTTCATATTATTTTCAAGTGGTTGCTCACATACTTATTTACCTGTAAAATACTAGCTTCTCTTTAACGAACTTGTTTAAGAATTTACTTTTAACAAGTCTTCAGTGGAAAAAAACCCTTCTCTCTTTAAAGTACATATAACAGAATAGCTTTGTCGATCGGTGTATTTAAATTCATTTCATTGTTTATATAACATATAACAAAATCAAGAGGTGAAGCGTTTGTCACATAGATGAAAAATACAAAACTTCATATTTCAGATAGGAATCGGGCAACAAATGCCTGTTTTAAAAACATACATGTTTGCTTTGCATGGGGAATATTTTTTAAAAAGAAGCCTTTTTACGTGAAAGAGTTTGGGTGTGTACTCCGTACATTAACCCATTTATGCCTAGCGTCTAGAAAAAATGCCTTGGCAAACAGCGTAGACCCAGATGAGACGCCGCATGATGCGGCGTCTCATCAGGGTCTGCGCTGCTTGCTTAAAGGAATTTCTGTAAGAAATAGTCTAAATATAGAAATAAATATACTAGACATCCCTTATTTTGGAAATAAATTGATCCAATTAAGAAGGATGGGAGAGTCCACTAGGCAAAAATGGGTTAAATATAAGTGATGTACAGCCCTCAGAGATACGCATCCTCCCTATTACCAGTCTCAAGATTAGCCCGAGATACTGTAGGGTTTCGAGTTACCTCTTCTCAAAATAATGTGGTTCTACTGTACACGTACTTGAATTGAAGATTTTGTAATTAAAAATTGCCGGACACACATGGATTGGTAAGATTATTTACTAGGGAAAGCTGTTGTTGTTTAACAGTCTGAGTGACAGCACGTGTCCATTTGTCAACAACCACAATTTGCGGTTGCCACGGTGCTTCAAAAGCTCGACATGATACACGTTTCCACGAATATTACCCTTTTAAAACTATGATGACATTTTTTGAATTCGCCCTGTGTTTACTCTCTTTTTTCTTGTCAAATAGATATGTAGAGGTTAATGAGTTCGCTCTGGTTGTCAGAGTGTGGTAATGTAAACTTTATTTTATGAACTTTGAACTAGATTGATTCGGTGTTTTTAGATGAAATAAATTACAGAAACTATAAATAAACGAAGTATTTTCGACAGAATTGTAAGTAATTGTAGATATTTTTACATAAATATCAGTAACATTTTGAGGTTATGAACATTTTGACACAAGAGTTTCACTTCTTTATATTGTCATATTAACGTAACTGATCTTTGACAATTATGGGTAATTACGTATAGCATATAATAATGTATGCGATATTTATTCATGTACATAATCGGCGGGACAAAATTGACATGGTATTAAATGGGACACAAGTCGGAATATAATTGTAAATTAATATCCTTTTCAGGACAAATCATACTTTGAAACGCGTAATTTATTACAAACCGTTTTTGTGTCTTCATGAGTTGTCGTTTTAGCCTTAATAAAACACGTTTCTTATTAGATCATACTCTGCGATACAGTTTGAAATAATGCATATGGAAAAACAATAAGGTCAACCACAAAATATTTAAGTTAAGCGTTGCTTTGGATAAAGAATCAAAATCGATACAATATTATTAAGATATTCGTTAATACTAGTATGCAACAATTATTTATTGGTACGATGCTAATGATGATCATGTTATGTACATATAATTATTATGATGGATATATTGGAGATTATCATACAAAGTATAGGAATATGTTGATGATGACCCAAATGCATTTGCTGACAATGATGGTGACGATAGTTATTATCTTATCATGATTACGATGCTGATGAGTATTTTAAGAAGGAGGATTCCAAGCATGTTTAAAATACTGCGTTACTGTTGAATTCCGACAACGATGTGACTGGTTCTTACATGACCGGTTTCATATCCAGTAGCTATCGAAGCGTGCTGATTGTCGTCCTACCACGTGACCTGCCTACAGGCTTGGACATGAGGGTAATGATGTTCGGACTGTGAAGGTATTTTATATCTAAAATCCATCGACATTAATCGCGAGGGATAAAACTTCAATAAACGAACACCTTGCTGAACGTTAACGTTTCATATACATTGTGAGTGGAAAAAAATGTCCAATTTAAAAAAGTCGATTTCGCAGCGCTGATCTGTTACCCTTTCAAGATATAGTCAACAACTGCGAGCTTGACAATATCTCGTGTCCCGGAAACAATGCTCACCGTTCTATGACATGGAATGAAGTGTGGTAGAGGTATATCTCAAAGGTTATTAAACCGCCAAATAGTTGGCATACACGACTACTCTGCGCGATAAGCGGCCACTTCAGAGGTTTATATTACCAGGTAACCTGTATATTGGAGTTGATACCGTATGTCGGTATAAACATCGCATAGTGGAACGGTCAATATTCAAATTGAAGTCGTGGCGTAGTGGATATGATGTCCGCCTAGCGAACGGGAGGTCACGGGTTCGATCTCCACTGTGGGAGCGTTCGATAGAGTCCCAGGAAACCGACACGAGAGATTTCCAAATAACCCTTAGGCTTTTGATGCAATCGAGCTAAAATAAATAGGTTTTATCCAAATTTAAGCCATTCTTAAAGGACTTCTTCACAGATTAGCGAAATGACAAATTTTAAAACTGTGTCTTTGATTCAAAAAAGAATGCATGCATGTTTTGCAAATAAGCTACGTACAGTCATAACGATGACTAGAATCTTATTTAAAACATCGTTTGTATTTTTCATAATCATCACTTGACGTTGCTAAAAAAGAAGGTTTTTTTACGTTTTTAATCAATATTTTGGAAACTTCTAAGGGTTTTACTAGCATAGCGTGAAAGATATCGTCTGAAATCTGATTCTTTACTCACTGTTTAAATACTAATCATGGTATGATTATTTTTGTTCAAATGTATCAAGCTGCCACTTTTAAGTATTGCGATTTTGTATAACAAGAACGTGTGTGGAATGTGCAGTGCGTCCAATAAACAAGCAATTCATACTTTTGGTGATATCAGTGTTTGTTCGCTATGGTCAAAATGACCAACCAAGGCAATTAAAGGTCCGAAACAAAACGACGCGATATGTATTAATCGCGCTCTGTTTAACTATTCAAAAAGCGAAAAAAATAACTCAGTACTATATTACTAGGCCTCCAGAGTATAGATTATGTCCACATTTTCTTTCTCTGTTCTTAGCGTTCAAAGGCTTACAGACATCGATTTGTGAAAGTAGCAAATGGACAACGCCGGATACTTATATCGCGTCGATTTGTTATCATTTGTTCAATATTAGCTCGTGGTTTTACCCTAAGCGATCTGACGTACCTTCGCCGAGTAAAAAAGGGTTAAACAGAGATACGGAAATACTTCGGTGGCTTTTTTTGCATCGGGTTAAGATATTTTGGAGTGTTTTAAAGACGCGCGGATTTTGAAAAATAGGGAAGGATATGAATCTCTAAGATCATTCGCTGCGCTCTGTATACAGACAGAGTATATTTTAACCCGAATAAACATGACCAGACCCACATAGCTGGATCATCAGTGAAACGTTTTAAGGATCGTACATAAAGGGTTCAACTCTGTCTTCGACAGAAGCAAATTGAAAAGCTATTTTAGAAATGGGATTTGTTTTTTGCTAAAAGAAATTAAAAACGATTTATAATAATGAACATGAATTTGCAAAATGAGACTGCCGAACGAGTACGTAGGCTGTTATAACAACAACGTAAATAGGTGTATACTAATACTAGCACTCGTGAATTGTAAGAACAAAAACGTCGACAGGTCCATTACTGTCATATAAATCGTATAATTGCTTCAAGTCACTGATTTGATTTATTTTCTTCGATAACAACATGAACACAGAAATAGTATTTATTTGTATAATGGATTTTCCTCTTCGACCTTCACAAGCGTGCACTGTTAAAAAATGTATAACCTTGCTTTGAGGATTTAACGGGATGATAAATCATTATTTAACGACTATAATCTCAGGTGCTTTTATTAACAGTGCAATTCAATACAGGTTTTGCAGTTATCGTTCACAATGTTCAACAGGCTCAAGGATAGTGCCAAGATTTCGGACCACGATCCGAGTATTACGGTCCGTTATATAGGATCCGCTGAAACGTTCACGGCGACCGGAAAGGGATGCGCGACGCCGCTTGTTAAGCGCCTGTGGGATAACGCTGAGGAAAAGCAGTTCCTTCAGCGCGTGCACGTGAAAATAACTCCTTCAGGTGTCTTAATGAAATACCTAGACAAGAAAAAGGTTCCTGCAAACATGTTCCCAATCGAGAATATATCATTTTGTAATGTAGATTTGGAAGTAAAAGATCGCATATTTTCGTGGATATCGCGGCCTGCAGACGACAAAATGTGGGAGTGTCACACGGTCTTCTGCTCGAGGAGTACGGAAAAGGCGCGTTCAATGTCGCTCGTGCTCACGCGAGCGTTTCACATCGCCTACAAGGAGTGGAAATCCAGCCAAACGAAAGAGTTAAGGGAAATGGAGAAGCATCACCGCTGTAGCGTAAAATCTGCAAGACCCGTAAAATATGCAAGTGCGCATGTGCAAAGCGATCACAACATCCGGCGTAAAAAGTGCAAGTTGCATATGTAAATATATCAATAAATGTACGAAAATCAATGATAATTAACATTCTTATCATTATATAATGTCAGCCTCTTAAGCCATGCTGTTGATTTCATAGATGACACACGGATTTAACGGTGTAATGTACGTTTTTACCATGATAAAAGGTGACATATAATGTCCTCCATTATGGTTGAGAACATCGTGAGAGGACCTGTAATATGTGTAGACGAGAAAAATACAATAATATTAAATAAAAATGACTTTTCGAACCTTAATTATGCAAAAAACATTGTATTTATTAATTTGCTACATAAAAATAATCTATATTCTAACCCGAAGTATGCATGAAAGCTTGTTTTAGTCTTTGATAACCTTTATAAAAAATAACATTATAAATGGGCTATATTGGTTTAAAAAAAGATGAACAGTTGGTAAGTTAAGCACAAAGAAATCTTGACTTGCATATTTTATGGCCATACTTGCAAATTTCATAGACAAACTTGCAAATTTTATAGCCGAAAATTCACATTTTAACAAGAATTTTTTAAGGGAAATTGCGAGTGTTACGATGTCGGAATACTAGTAAAGTTCCGCGTTATTAAAGGGATAGTAATCCGCAACTGTTAAAGGGGTAGGTTCTGTTCTTGACCGTATCTGTAAATAACAAGTGTATTTATACATACGGTCGGTCAAGAACAGAACCAACCCCTTTAACGGTCGCTGATTACTACCCCCTTAATAACGCGGAACTTTACTAGTATTCCGACATCGTAACAATGGCGCCCAACGTGGGGCGCTAATGTAACCCAGCCAGAAAAATCCCTGACCGCCATGGGGATCAAACCCGGGACCTTCCAGTTCCAAATCAGGCAGACACACTACCGCGTTCAACCCTGCTACAATAGAAAAATGACTTCGTACCTTTGAGTGCCTGTTAATTAACAACAACATGATAACTAAGCTATATTTGGGAAATATTAACCATGTAGCACCTAAAAAGGTTCACTTCTATCTTCTGTTGAACCCCCTTTCGGGTATTATTAACAGACTTGCATATTTTACACACAAAAAATGTACATTTGGACAAGACAATACAGGCCTTTTTTCCTGTTTTTGTGAAGTGGCCTTGGCCCCCCTATTTTGTGGAAAAAATTAGTCGCGAACTGTTCCAAATTGTGAACAAATGATTCACAAACTTTCTACAATTGTACTTGATGTACATTGTACATTTATTTCTTGAATCTGTGACAAAAAATCTTTGCCTAAATTCTCATTTGGATATGAGAAATACATCCCTCAAGCCATTCTTGTGAAATCAGCTTACCAAAAAATTAACTAATTAACAAATTAAATTAACTAAGTTTGGAGGCTGACGCTGGCTAACCTTTTTTCAATAGTTACAATTAAAAATTAACAAAAATAATGTTTGAATGGCAAATAATTTGTATAAGAGCACAATGAAATAAAATTGGAAAACAAAAACATTTGTCTTTGTAGGTGAACGAGGAACTCTGCAAAGAGTGGAACGTAAGCCATCGCATAACTTCGGCCTATCATCCACAGACCAATGGACTGGATGAAAAGACGAACCAGACCATCAAAAAGTATGTTAATGACTTGACCATGATAGTATCCATATAATCTGTGACCAACTCAGTGGCAAACTGATAAATAAATAAGTTAATTATTCTGAACCACCTCGTTATTGCATATTCATTAATGCATTACATTTCTAAGTACAGTACTGATAAATTGAAAAAAAAATCTGTTGTTTACATTATATATAACTGAATAAATTGTGAACAGGTTTTGTATTTTAAAAATCTTTTCAGCGTGTTGAGGAAAATGGTCAATGAGCATCAAAATAACTGGGATGAATACCTTGATGGAGCTCTGTTTTCCCAGCGCACCAAACGGCATTCCAGCACCAAGTTCACCCCCTTCTTCCTTTTGTATGGGAGAGAGGCGGTATACCCCAGTCAGCTTCCGCCAGCGTTCACTGGAGAAGTATGTGATACAATTGTTATTAAGAAAAGAGGATTTAAAGAATACAGTTTAATTACATATACATGGCATAAAAATGTTATTTGGTATTAAATGAATAAATAAATAAAATGCCAGAATTGAATAGTATCCAATTGTGAAAATAATACTGAGAAATTGAAAGTCTTCATTTGGATAATCCCAATTACATGAACATTAATCTAAATTACCTGAATTTGTGCAGCTTAATGCAATGTTTTACATTTGATCTGTTAATGCTTGGTATACATGAGATTAATGAAACCAATACATGCAGACAGGTCAGCAATTGTACTACAAATACTGGAGTCAACAAATAATGGCGCATTTCAATTTTCTTCATATTAAGTGTAATATCCTCTTAAAAGGTGCAAGCAAATATTATGCGCAAGTACACAAACATGTGTACCATGTCTTGCCTATTGCAGATTCCTACTGTAACACCACAAGAGGAGGAAGAGATGGTCAACAACAGAAATACCATAAGAAAAGGAGCAATGGATGAGGTGACCAACAACATTGACTCTGCACATAGGAAGCAGCAAAAGGATTTCCAAATGAGGCAGAGGAGAAAATATGTTGCGTTAAAAGAAGGCGACAAAGTGCTCCTTCTTCTTGCTAAGACAGCCACCCGAAAAGGAAACCTTCAGGCCAACTATACCGGCCCTTACACAATTGAGACCATACAGGGAAAGACAGCCTGCCTACTTTCAGACGGTCAAAGGCTGAAGCAGAAGGTGTCATTGGACCGGCTAAAACAGTATGTAGAGGCAGAAGCTGTGGCATCGCCTTTAGTCGAAGGACCACCAACACAGGTACCTGTCGAAAAAACAGATGAGCGGGAGGAATTCGTGTCCCAGACAGCAGCAGCTGGACAACTTGAACAGCTCAGCAATCTTATCTTGCAGAGTGGCTTGCTCCAGCAGCTACCCTCTAAGACGCTCATAGATGAGGTAATACTAGCTTAGCAAACCTGAAAAGCAACAATATATTACAATTATGTNTATAAATGCAGCATGAGTCAGGTATATGTAGTATGTATCAGTCATATAAATGCAGCATGAGTCAGGTATATGAAGTATGTATCAGTCATATAAATGCAGCATGAGTCAGGTATATGTAGTATGTATCAGTCATATAAATGCAGCATGAGTCAGGTATATGAAGTATGTATCAGTCATATAAATGCAGCATGAGTCAGGTATATGTAGTATGTATCAGTCATATAAATGCAGCATGAGTCAGGTATATGAAGTATGTATCAGTCATATAAATGCAGCATGAGTCAGGTATATGTAGTATGTATCAGTCATATAAATGCAGCATGAGTCAGGTATATGAAGTATGTATCAGTCATATAAATGCAGCATGAGTCAGGTATATGTAGTATGTATCAGTCATATAAATGCAGCATGAGTCAGGTATATGAAGTATGTATCAGTCATATAAATGCAGCATGAGTCAGGTATATGTAGTATGTATCAGTCATATAAATGCAGCATGAGTCAGGTATATGAAGTATGTATCAGTCATATAAATGCAGCATGAGTCAGGTATATGTAGTATGTATCAGTCATATAAATGCAGCATGAGTCAGGTATATGAAGTATGTATCAGTCATATAAATGCAGCATGAGTCAGGTATATGTAGTATGTATCAGTCATATAAATGCAGCATGAGTCAGGTATATGAAGTATGTATCAGTCATATAAATGCAGCATGAGTCAGGTATATGTAGTATGTATCAGTCATATAAATGCAGCATGAGTCAGGTATATGAAGTATGTATCAGTCATATAAATGCAGCATGAGTCAGGTATATGTAGTATGTATCAGTCATATAAATGCAGCATGAGTCAGGTATATGAAGTATGTATCAGTCATATAAATGCAGCATGAGTCAGGTATATGTAGTATGTATCAGTCATATAAATGCAGCATGAGTCAGGTATATGAAGTATGTATCAGTCATATAAATGCAGCATGAGTCAGGTATATGTAGTATGTATCAGTCATATAAATGCAGCATGAGTCAGGTATATGAAGTATGTATCAGTCATATAAATGCAGCATGAGTCAGGTATATGTAGTATGTATCAGTCATATAAATGCAGCATGAGTCAGGTATATGAAGTATGTATCAGTCATATAAATGCAGCATGAGTCAGGTATATGTAGTATGTATCAGTCATATAAATGCAGCATGAGTCAGGTATATGAAGTATGTATCAGTCATATAAATGCAGCATGAGTCAGGTATATGTAGTATGTATCAGTCATATAAATGCAGCATGAGTCAGGTATATGAAGTATGTATCAGTCATATAAATGCAGCATGAGTCAGGTATATGTAGTATGTATCAGTCATATAAATGCAGCATGAGTCAGGTATATGAAGTATGTATCAGTCATATAAATGCAGCATGAGTCAGGTATATGTAGTATGTATCAGTCATATAAATGCAGCATGAGTCAGGTATATGAAGTATGTATCAGTCATATAAATGCAGCATGAGTCAGGTATATGTAGTATGTATCAGTCATATAAATGCAGCATGAGTCAGGTATATGAAGTATGTATCAGTCATATAAATGCAGCATGAGTCAGGTATATGTAGTATGTATCAGTCATATAAATGCAGCATGAGTCAGGTATATGAAGTATGTATCAGTCATATAAATGCAGCATGAGTCAGGTATATGTAGTATGTATCAGTCATATAAATGCAGCATGAGTCAGGTATATGAAGTATGTATCAGTCATATAAATGCAGCATGAGTCAGGTATATGTAGTATGTATCAGTCATATAAATGCAGCATGAGTCAGGTATATGAAGTATGTATCAGTCATATAAATGCAGCATGAGTCAGGTATATGTAGTATGTATCAGTCATATAAATGCAGCATGAGTCAGGTATATGAAGTATGTATCAGTCATATAAATGCAGCATGAGTCAGGTATATGTAGTATGTATCAGTCATATAAATGCAGCATGAGTCAGGTATATGAAGTATGTATCAGTCATATAAATGCAGCATGAGTCAGGTATATGTAGTATGTATCAGTCATATAAATGCAGCATGAGTCAGGTATATGAAGTATGTATCAGTCATATAAATGCAGCATGAGTCAGGTATATGTAGTATGTATCAGTCATATAAATGCAGCATGAGTCAGGTATATGAAGTATGTATCAGTCATATAAATGCAGCATGAGTCAGGTATATGTAGTATGTATCAGTCATATAAATGCAGCATGAGTCAGGTATATGAAGTATGTATCAGTCATATAAATGCAGCATGAGTCAGGTATATGTAGTATGTATCAGTCATATAAATGCAGCATGAGTCAGGTATATGAAGTATGTATCAGTCATATAAATGCAGCATGAGTCAGGTATATGTAGTATGTATCAGTCATATAAATGCAGCATGAGTCAGGTATATGAAGTATGTATCAGTCATATAAATGCAGCATGAGTCAGGTATATGTAGTATGTATCAGTCATATAAATGCAGCATGAGTCAGGTATATGAAGTATGTATCAGTCATATAAATGCAGCATGAGTCAGGTATATGTAGTATGTATCAGTCATATAAATGCAGCATGAGTCAGGTATATGAAGTATGTATCAGTCATATAAATGCAGCATGAGTCAGGTATATGTAGTATGTATCAGTCATATAAATGCAGCATGAGTCAGGTATATGAAGTATGTATCAGTCATATAAATGCAGCATGAGTCAGGTATATGTAGTATGTATCAGTCATATAAATGCAGCATGAGTCAGGTATATGAAGTATGTATCAGTCATATAAATGCAGCATGAGTCAGGTATATGTAGTATGTATCAGTCATATAAATGCAGCATGAGTCAGGTATATGAAGTATGTATCAGTCATATAAATGCAGCATGAGTCAGGTATATGTAGTATGTATCAGGCATGTATTTGCAGCATGTGTCGGGCATGTACATGTAGTATGTATCAGTCATATAAATGCTGCATGAGTCAGGTATATGTAGTATGTATCAGTCATATAAATGCTGCATGAGTCAGGTATATGTAGTATGTATCAGTCATATAAATGCTGCATGAGTCAGGTATATGTAGTATGTATCAGTCATATAAATGCTGCATGAGTCAGGTATATGTAGTATGTATCAGTCATATAAATGCTGCATGAGTCAGGTATATGTAGTATGTATCAGTCATATAAATGCTGCATGAGTCAGGTATATGTAGTATGTATCAGTCATATAAATGCTGCATGAGTCAGGTATATGTAGTATGTATCAGTCATATAAATGCTGCATGAGTCAGGTATATGTAGTATGTATCAGTCATATAAATGCTGCATGAGTCAGGTATATGTAGTATGTATCAGTCATATAAATGCTGCATGAGTCAGGTATATGTAGTATGTATCAGTCATATAAATGCTGCATGAGTCAGGTATATGTAGTATGTATCAGTCATATAAATGCTGCATGAGTCAGGTATATGTAGTATGTATCAGTCATATAAATGCTGCATGAGTCAGGTATATGTAGTATGTATCAGTCATATAAATGCTGCATGAGTCAGGTATATGTAGTATGTATCAGTCATATAAATGCTGCATGAGTCAGGTATATGTAGTATGTATCAGTCATATAAATGCTGCATGAGTCAGGTATATGTAGTATGTATCAGTCATATAAATGCTGCATGAGTCAGGTATATGTAGTATGTATCAGTCATATAAATGCTGCATGAGTCAGGTATATGTAGTATGTATCAGTCATATAAATGCTGCATGAGTCAGGTATATGTAGTATGTATCAGTCATATAAATGCTGCATGAGTCAGGTATATGTAGTATGTATCAGTCATATAAATGCTGCATGAGTCAGGTATATGTAGTATGTATCAGTCATATAAATGCTGCATGAGTCAGGTATATGTAGTATGTATCAGTCATATAAATGCTGCATGAGTCAGGTATATGTAGTATGTATCAGTCATATAAATGCTGCATGAGTCAGGTATATGTAGTATGTATCAGTCATATAAATGCTGCATGAGTCAGGTATATGTAGTATGTATCAGTCATATAAATGCTGCATGAGTCAGGTATATGTAGTATGTATCAGTCATATAAATGCTGCATGAGTCAGGTATATGTAGTATGTATCAGTCATATAAATGCTGCATGAGTCAGGTATATGTAGTATGTATCAGTCATATAAATGCTGCATGAGTCAGGTATATGTAGTATGTATCAGTCATATAAATGCTGCATGAGTCAGGTATATGTAGTATGTATCAGTCATATAAATGCTGCATGAGTCAGGTATATGTAGTATGTATCAGTCATATAAATGCTGCATGAGTCAGGTATATGTAGTATGTATCAGTCATATAAATGCTGCATGAGTCAGGTATATGTAGTATGTATCAGTCATATAAATGCTGCATGAGTCAGGTATATGTAGTATGTATCAGTCATATAAATGCTGCATGAGTCAGGTATATGTAGTATGTATCAGTCATATAAATGCTGCATGAGTCAGGTATATGTAGTATGTATCAGTCATATAAATGCTGCATGAGTCAGGTATATGTAGTATGTATCAGTCATATAAATGCTGCATGAGTCAGGTATATGTAGTATGTATCAGTCATATAAATGCTGCATGAGTCAGGTATATGTAGTATGTATCAGTCATATAAATGCTGCATGAGTCAGGTATATGTAGTATGTATCAGTCATATAAATGCTGCATGAGTCAGGTATATGTAGTATGTATCAGTCATATAAATGCTGCATGAGTCAGGTATATGTAGTATGTATCAGTCATATAAATGCTGCATGAGTCAGGTATATGTAGTATGTATCAGTCATATAAATGCTGCATGAGTCAGGTATATGTAGTATGTATCAGTCATATAAATGCTGCATGAGTCAGGTATATGTAGTATGTATCAGTCATATAAATGCTGCATGAGTCAGGTATATGTAGTATGTATCAGTCATATAAATGCTGCATGAGTCAGGTATATGTAGTATGTATCAGTCATATAAATGCTGCATGAGTCAGGTATATGTAGTATGTATCAGTCATATAAATGCTGCATGAGTCAGGTATATGTAGTATGTATCAGTCATATAAATGCTGCATGAGTCAGGTATATGTAGTATGTATCAGTCATATAAATGCTGCATGAGTCAGGTATATGTAGTATGTATCAGTCATATAAATGCTGCATGAGTCAGGTATATGTAGTATGTATCAGTCATATAAATGCTGCATGAGTCAGGTATATGTAGTATGTATCAGTCATATAAATGCTGCATGAGTCAGGTATATGTAGTATGTATCAGTCATATAAATGCTGCATGAGTCAGGTATATGTAGTATGTATCAGTCATATAAATGCAGCATGAGTCAGGTATATGTAGTATGTATCAGTCATATAAATGCAGCATGAGTCAGGTATATGTAGTATGTATCAGTCATATAAATGCAGCATGAGTCAGGTATATGTAGTATGTATCAGTCATATAAATGCTGCATGAGTCAGGTATATGTACAGTCAATTTTGTATTTAGAGACCACTAAAGGGAGTAACCAAAAGTGGTCTCTTAATAAAATGGTCTTTAAATAAAAAAAGGCCATTTGGGAAGAATGCGGACCGTCGTTTTTAAATCCAGATGTAGGATTATCTCCTTTTGACACAATGATTTCAACTTTGGTGATCAAATAAATCTCAATATAAATAAAAAGAATAAAACAATGTTTTACTTTAAATGTGTTTTATTTGATTTCTCTTATTCTACAATTTATTAAAAACACGTAATGGTTTGCACATAGAATTTTTCCGACTCAAAACTCATTTGCGATTTTACGTGCACTTTTACTCTTAGCCATTCCAATACCCGAAATTTCTCATTCAATCACTTTCCGTTTTGACATTTTAAATTCTGCATGTAAGTTTATGGAAATCTGACTCGATTATGGTACATAGGGAAATAAATAAAACACGTCGATTGAAAACTAAATAAACAGGCCTGATTGGAAATTTTGCTAACACAAACTAATTAGCATAATTACAATTACAATTTTTTAGTGAACAGATTTCGCCACATGTTACAGATTAATAGTTTATTGTTCACACCTCTCGAGAACACTGTGAAAATGTTTGTCGCGTAGGCGCATTGTTTCTGCAATAAATTCGGCGATAAAGTTTGTCACTTAACGTCCCAGATTGTAAACTCTTTAAACCGTAGACTGTGCGCCAATACATCACTGTATTATTCAACACAAAACATTGGTACGCAGTCAGACTTGTATGTGTTCCTATTTGTTTGGCATTTTGAAAAAGAATCAGTACATGGAACCGAAGAGCCAATTAACAAGCTATGGCCTCATTGCATTGTTCGTCTTTTATTCAAAGCGAGCTGACTCCGAGTATTTATTGGTGTATGAAACTAAATCTTTACAAAACATAAAATTCAATACGTACACCGAGGTAATGGGATAGCAGAAAGGTTCGTGTTAGTTTAAACAAATACAATAACATGACCGAAACCTTAACCAATATAGACTAGTAGTTTCAGTCTGTCTGTCTATACACCATTTTGCGAGAGTATTTATTAACAAGCAATGATATTGCAGCTTTTATTCGGAGAGTATATTGGGTTGGCAAAAAATGAAATACTCTTAATATACAGTACATGTACATAAGCACTATGATGCCTGAGTTCAAACGTGTAGTTATTCATGCACAAGTACTGACAGTACATCGAATGACAATAAAAATGTATTAAAGAAGAATGTATATTTACCTCCAATGTTCAAAAATTTCTTTTTCAAACCATAAAACGCACAGGCAGGTTTAATGGAACAACATTTTGAAATCTTTATATATGTATTGATATTCAATATTTACAACTCACACCAACGACACAAAAAAGAAACACTGAAAATAATGCGGATAAATAAGAACCTTTAAAACTTTTTGCCAATTGACTTAAGTGTAATTTCAAATATCCTCTATCACTTTCTTCCTGTCCGATCAGTAATTAAACGCTTTGTCCTGAATGATGTAACACTTCTATGAAGCTCTAAATTAAAAAGATAGACAGTATTCACCTTCCCTTGTTTCGAATCAATAATAAATAACATAATTTAATTACAAAAATAACAAAACGTTAAAATACATATTCAAAAACTAAATAATATCGCTGCGTGGTCTCCAAATAAAGACGAACAAACATAAAAAGGGAAACCGCGTTACACAAAATGTGTTATTCATTGATAAAAAATAAAATTGTTGCTAGATTTCGATGATGTTAATTCGCATATTACTTACTGGGGTATTAAACTCAAGATATTGCTCCAGGATTTAGGATTGTCATTTTGTATTGTTAATCTGATATAACCACTATTGATGTTAATTGTATTTGTCAGCGTATAAAGGATATCAGGTTACAAACATGGGTTTGTGCTATTGATAACTTGCCAAAACTTGATACTTATCGTTTTTTTCAAATCAAATTTTGATTTTGAAAACTATTTAGATATTGTGGTAAATGTTAGGTAAATGTTAGGGATATAATTTGTTTGACTAGACTTCGCTTAGGTGTAATATAGGTGTAATTGAGAATGAATAGCATTTTTTGTTAATTTGTCTATTGTATAGAGCTGGTCTTCTTTTATAAAATTTAAACAACTGATGTCTACTTCGAATACAAAGACATTAATTAATCTGGCTTAATTTACTAGAATGGCGTTTGATTTAAGATATAGTCGAAATTAGTATCATTTATGTATATATTTATATTGTTTACTGTTGTTTTGTTGTTTGTTAACATTCACACAACCCTTAATTATTTTCATGTCCATCATATACACCATACTTTTCATCACAATTGTTGAGTATGCATTTATTTACACCTTCATCACATGTAATATGTATGTTGTTTGACTATGTACTCATGTATTTGCCAATACAATTTACTGATTTCAGAACACTTCAAGGTCTATAAAATAGTACACAAATCATTAAATTGGAATGCCCTGAACGTATTCATAGCTCATATTAGCCCGGACAAAAGGGTGTTTTGGAATTGCGGGCGGGCTAAAAGGCGGCTCTTTGATCCACAGAAATTGTTCTTGTCCATTTCATTTGTTATTCAACACGCGTTATAAATAATGGTATCTAGGAACTAAGACGCACCTTATTGACAGTCAACCATAATCAAGCCCGGTTGTAATGGCACCAGTTAAGTCTGATCTTGAAGACTCAACTAACTAATCAAATATTCCTGCTATTTCTACTAGCACATTTAATTATTTTAACGCCAGAAACATACGATCTCTAATTCGTTAGAGGGACTTTTTCACACTTTGTTATAATAACAAGATTTTCAAAGTTATTGTCATATAATTAATGTATGATCATCATTCTAAATCGGTTAAAAAAAAAGCGTTTGTAACGCTTTTCCTCTATAATTTTGAGCATTCGTTAAGTATAAACATGGCGTTAATATTTCGGTTTAAAATTGTAAAGTCTGCGTTGCGCAGTAGTAGCGCATTAGCGTTTGCTTCCAGAGGTCCTGGGATCGAATCCCGAGGAAGGCGATATTTTCATTCAACTTTTTCCTTGCTATTATAATAAGTTAAGACTACGTAAAACATTAATAATGACATTTGTCAAAAATACCAAAATCTATGGAAAAGTCGGTATCCGGACAAACGGCATCCGGACAATCGGAACCCTGCGTTTTTACCGTAACGAAAACAAATCTTACATAGATATAAACAATCTGGCCAATATTAACAACATTCAAGTTGAATCATGTTGATTTTAACAATATGCACGACATTTGTTACTTCCCGTCTAAATAAAAAACTACAACTTACTTGAAAATAGTTGTATTCAACACGAACTATAAGCTGACTTGTGTATTCCGCTGTCGACCGACCTAAGATTTAATGAGCAGATGTCGTATTGATTTAAGTATTCGTGTTTAACCCGACAAAGAAACACTCGATTTGAACATGTTGAAATTCATTTTTAAGTAAAACTTAAGTCCGCTATAGCTCCCGTACACAACAGCCCGTTGTCAACAACAAACCAATGATTTCCGTTACAGACATTACCCATGCCCTACCTGATAGCAAGTCTAAATATCGATTAAAGGTTTAAATAAACTGAATAGATAAAGCGTTCGTTAAAGCAATACTTAGGCGATATATATAAATCGCTCTTTACATAAGCAAATCACAAATACATCTGCCATCGGATCCAAAGCGCGATTGTGTGCATTAAAATATCGTATTTCATCAACTCATTCACACAGATACTCGCTTCTCGAGAAAGTCAATATGTTTCGACGATTTCGGAATCTCTTAAATCATCTATTGGTATAATTCTTTCTACTACTACTACTACTACTGCTACAGTTACTACTACTACTGTTACTGCTACTGCTACTGCTACAGCTACAGCTACTGCTACTGCTACTGCTACTGCTACTGCTACTGCTACTGCTACTACTNACTACCACTACCACTACCACTACCACTACCACTACCACTACCACTACCACTACCACTACCACTACCACTACCACTACCACTACCACTACCACTACCACTACCACTACCACTACCACTACCACTACCACTACCACTACCACTACCACTACCACTACCACTACCACTACCACTACCACTACCACTACCACTACCACTACCACTACCACTACCACTACCACTACCACTACCACTACCACTACCACTACCACTACCACTACCACTACCACTACCACTACCACTACCACTACCACTACCACTACCACTACCACTACCACTACCACTACCACTACCACTACCACTACCACTACCACTACCACTACCACTACCACTACCACTACCACTACCACTACCACTACCACTACCACTACCACTACCACTACCACTACCACTACCACTACCACTACCACTACCACTACCACTACCACTACCACTACCACTACCACTACCACTACCACTACCACTACCACTACCACTACCACTACCACTACCACTACCACTACCACTACCACTACCACTACCACTACCACTACCACTACCACTACCACTACCACTACCACTACCACTACCACTACCACTACCACTACCACTACCACTACCACTACCACTACCACTACCACTACCACTACCACTACCACTACCACTACCACCACCACCACCACTACCACTACCACTACCACTACCACTACCACTACCAATACCAATACCAATACCAATACCACTACCTCTACCACTACCACTACCACTACCACTACCACCACTACCACCACCACTTCTACCACCACCACTACCACCACTACTACCACCACCACTACCACCACCACTACCACTACTACTACAACTACCACCACTACTACCACCACCACTACCACCAACACTACCACCAACACTACCACTACAACTACCACTACTACTACTACTACTACTACCACTACTTCCAACACAATAAATCTGATTGTGCTATTGTGTTTTTCTTACTACCCTTAAAAACAAACGTATATGCGTGTGTTTTTATTACACATTTGTAAAATACGTGATGTCGTTTAAATCAAATTTGATATATCATACAATTCATACCATTATAAAGAAACAAATTATATGTTATAAATGAGTATGAAGTGCTGACCAAATTATATTAGCTAGACGCTTGTGTTCGATGTTAGCGTTAACCCTTTCGTAAAACTGCAATCCTGTCGCGTCAGTTACCCAAGGTAAGACGTATATATTTCCAATTCTGTTCGTGTTATTTTTCGCATTCATTAGTTATTTTTAATTGATGTTGATTGCTAAATAATTGGAAAATTCCGTCCGATCATATTAAAAGAAACATGACCGTGCTAAGAGAGTATGTATCACATACAACGCGTGCGGTAAAAATCGCACGATGAAAAATGTGACAAGACAGTGTACGACACGCACAGAAATCAATGGGTATAGAATTACTCAACACACGAAAATTGTCCGTGTTTGAACTGAATTAGATTTTTTTTCTATTTGCTTATACTGAATGCTGAATGGCGATATGAATTTTCGTCGTGAAATGTCAAATACCAAAACATGCATCAAATTTAGCCAATTACTTCGTTTAAATAAAATTTTAATTATCATGGACCTCCTGCTATGAAAAGCTTGACGTTGAAAAAACCGAAGCAAATCAGTATGTTTGCGTTTCATCTAGTGAACAAATACAAATTGTATTTAAGTAATTAAATTTTATGATTGCTTCGACACTTGATCACGTATCGTCTCTTCTCAGCGTGGATACGCTCTCTGTAATAACGGATGTGTTTTTACATGCAATGGACCACCTTTTAATGAATGATAATGACTCACGCCATGGTGGAGTTTAAGTGGTGATTGCTGTGTTTGACACTAACGTGCCCTTAAATCATGTTATTGCAACAGTAGATCATATTTTATATTCGTTGAAATCGTTATATTTACTGTTCATTTCATTTCAAATTTACGCTATACAATTAAATCTTCATTGATTGACATACTTATAGTTCTAGTGTGTTTACATTTGTATTTTAATTCTGCTTTGCAATATAATTTCGCGACCCAGAACTTTTCATCAGTAAAAGTTCAGAAACTCTGATAATAGCTTTCTGCTGTTAAAACTGTGCACGTTGCGTTTTTCAATTGATACCCAACATGTATTTCGTTGCTTTAATGTATTTCATTGACTCATAACCAGTATTAATGTGTGTTTAGTTTAAATATTGATTGCTATTCTTCTGTCACTGTCACACTTAACTATACATTTCTGGAAACATTACTTTTAACAGCAGTTTTCACACCAGTTTAGTGTAAATGTATTTATTTTTCGATTAATAAATTATGCTGTTTTGAACTATTTTCTGGTTTAAATATTTTCTTTAGAATACTTTGAAAGAGTGTTGTGATTGGTCATAGTTCAGTCATCAGTGTTGTGTTGTTTATTCTCAATGTCCACTGACCAAGTTGATTGACCGAGTTCTTCTTCGGATACAGCACTCATTCTAGATCAAAGATGTTGTGCCCCCAAAAAATAGAGTTGATCTATTAAGCAAATGCCTTATTCGTCTGCTTGCTTAAAGATTCTAATTTAATTTCCAGTTGGTTAATATTGAGGCATTTTACTGTTAATTATTTAATCATGTGAAATTAAATTGCTTGCATTATTTGTTTATGAATATTAAGAATGAGTGTCTCCTTAATTATTGTTCTTCATACATACAGTGTAACTTTGAATAGAGAATCGGTATTGTATTGTCTTTTTAATTGAAGATATTATTACANGGGTACAATAATTGAATGGTTAATGCCAAATGTATTGGATATTTGAATGTAATGAACGCATTTTTAAATTGTCGAAGACATAAAGCTGATTATTTAAAATGGCTGAAATTATCACATATGTTCTCTCGACTTTACATGTTCATGTCATCGGATGTTAGTAAATAACTAGCACACAACAAATGCACAATTTTTATTGTGCAGCTAAGTTGATACAAACAAATACAATTAATGCAATTAATAAGAATGTATCGGTATTGCAAGCAATACAGATGTCACATACAGATGGAACCCCCTTTTACATTACGCCATAATGTTTACACTTAGGATTGCGTTCAGAGATGAATATATCACATTTCAACTAAATCACTAAAATCACGTCGCAAAATTGATAAAGGATATTGTCAATTTATAATACGCGAAAATTGTTTGGTTGTGTGTTTTAACCGTTGATAAAACAACCACTGTGTTGCAACATATAGTGTTTCTTCATATTTTCGTTCGCCAAAAATGCCTTTGCAATAGCTGTTCATTGAAACAAACGTTTTCCTCAAACGCCCCGACAGCCATGATTTTATCTGTTTTTAAAATAATTTCTTCCTTATTTGTGCGAATTCATACATTGCCATTTAACGTATTTACAATCAGGACTAAATTTGAATTCTTTTCAAATTATTTAAAATGTATTCCGTAGCATGTTTTGTCAAATGACGCATCGCGACAATAGCAGCGCTTATCACTGTGTAGTTATTATGTACCTCGTGATTGCAAAGGCATTTTAATATGTGATATCAAAGAATAGGCGTCTTTGATCAAAGGATCGAGCCGCTATCTGTAGATTTCTCATTGTTCTGTATTGTTTAGTTAACGAATAGCATTTGTAAAAAAAAACACAAACAGGATCGCACACAATGAATAAATATAATTAAGTCCGGAGATACAACAAAATAGCTTTAACAAAATATTGTCTGTAAAAAATAAAAAGTGAAACTCAACGCATGGAAGTAAATTTAAATGCTGAAACACAAAGTTAAGTTTAGCAAGTACTTTTACATGTTCGCCTGCAAAAGATCTTGGTTGTTTCTCTATAATAACATCATTCACTGAGTATTAAATGACTAATGCATCAAAATGCAACATTGAAAGAAAAACATGTTTGTAGTTGTGTGCGTTATAACACTAATACGAGAGGACAATGTCAAAGCATGTTTACGTTTTTTTTTTTTAATTTTTAATAATAACATATCTGGTAATGTTATGCGATTCGTTGCTAAAATGAAAAGCAATCGAATGCTTCAAAACACCTTGACTCGTTATTGACAACTTAAACGTATTGAAGTTTGTAATGCATAACAATTGCTTCGTATATAAATGATGTGTATGCAGTTGTACGTATAAGTGTACAATTAATTAAGTTATTATAAAAATGAGATATAATATTTTGTGTCAACAAATACCCACATAAGGTGGAAATTGGGTTAACCTAACATTTGACATTGAACTGCTAGAGACATACAATCTAAGTGTTATACACTTCCTCTATCATTTAAATCATATATGGCAGTACATGTAGATGTTATTATCAACGTATATATGTTATATTTACCTTGATATGCGACGCTATCTTAAAGCAATAAATAATCAAGTTTAAATATGCAACATACCATCATGTCGTTTAAACAAGTATGCAAACAGCGAATGGTCTGTTTACGTCAACCGGCATGTATCATCGACTGAATCTTTTTATGTAATAACCCGTAGTTATCTGGCTACATGGATCGATAAACTATTTCATATTGGCTTAACTTTTTGTGCAAATATCGGGACGCTTTGTATGTAAGGCTTGTCCGTGCAAGCTATTGAACAGAAAAATACATGTTTTGTTGCCAACAAAAGCCTCGTAGGACCAGAAAATATTTTTTTAAGAGAATTGTTTATGACGTTTTTTGAAAACTTTAAACAGACGGTGTAAATAAAGGAAATATTTGAAACATAATTGAACAGTGTTGCTATTATAAACACAACCTTTAAAAATAATTTTTATTCTTTCAGTATGTTTTGTTTTTCGTTTAAATGCTGGTTCAAAACTTGATGCAATTCGATAAAATATATTTGTTTATATTTTTTAGACATTCGAGTTATTTCAATACTTTGTGAATAACATTAACACTTATGTTTTCTTTCCTAAATCTTTTGCATTTTTTCAAAACAATCTATAGTTGAACCGAACAGAAAATAAATAAGCTGTGGCCTTATTGCATTGTTCGTTCGATATTCAAAGTCATTTGACTCCAATGGTGTATTGGTATCTGCAGATAAATCTTTACAAAACATACAATACAATACGTAAACCGAGATAATAGGATACAAGGACGTTGCGTTAAGTGTCAGTTTAGACAAAAACAATTACATGACCGAAACTGGACTCAATATAGACTGGTAAATTTAGTATGATAGAGTTTAGAGTTTATTTAAACATATATTAGGCTTTAAGGCCATTGATACATACATATTACAACACAATATATTCACAAATGGTCGAAGACGTACATAATTTTTAACAGAACCTAGATCAAAATCTTGATACAACAAATGTGTAAACACTTAATCGTATTTTGTATGTGTATATAAAGAAGATAAATAAATGAAAGTACATGGAGCGAAACTATTAATAATATAAGTCAGCTCTCAATTAAAAAAAAAAAAAAATGGACTTCATTCTCCCCCGACAGTGTTGTTGTCATATTTGTTTTTATCCAACACGAAGATGGGGCTACGGGAAACAATCGACTGATATAATAAGAAAATAATTATACATGAGTGAACGCCAAATGCAAACAATGGAAAATTTTATATCAGCATCGCATATTTATTCAAGATTCACAGATCAGTGATTAGACAAGTCACAGACCAGGAAACAGACAGTGCGGTTAGCCACTGATGTAGCTTAATGGTCATCGTCACAATTGTCCTTTACCGAATTCAACAGGATTGTGTAATTTTTTTTAACACAACGCGTGTATATAAAAGGCAACTTGTGAGACGGTTAGTGGTCACCATACCGGACAGGTTTCCTCCGGGTAATCCGGCTTCCTCCCACAACAGAGACCACGCCAAATGTTAAAGTCTTTAAGTAACAACTAAAAAGCTGGAAAGTGTGCCCTTAAATTACAATTTCGTCGTAAATTTCTTGAGTCTTGTAATTGATTTAGATAGGAGTGGTGGGACACATGCCGGTTCCTCGTTTCACATCTTTTTGGGTTACTCCCTATTCTTAAAATGAACCGGACTATCAGGCGCTGCACTATGAGAGAACGATATTCTTTTTAATACATGATTGCTACATGAACACCTGAATGCGGATACAATTTCGAATAGCGATCTGACAGTTGACAACACGGCGAGATTTCATTAACAACGTGATTACCCACGACTAAAGCTAGTACTATACTTTTTACGAATGGGTGGCTATGACTGGTCAATCGGTCAATTGATTGAAGCCACAGTCCACTAACACTCTAAAATTGATTAATCACGTAACACTCTTTAAACACCTTTAATGAAACTGATTGAGAAAAAAAACACAATGTACTCGATATGGTTTTTTATTAAAGTAATTTGTTTAATGGAAATTAATGCAATGACAGTAACAAACACTTGGACTGATTGCTGACAAATTAACGGACAGGACGGCTAACAGTCTAAAAATAAATAAAATGAAATACAAATATAACATCGCTATCAAATTATTGAAAAATATAGGACATACTACTTTCTTTCCCTACACAAAGCTCAAAGCGTTCAATTTATCTCGTTATCGTAGTGTAGTTTTAAGCAACTCGATCGATGATGGTAAAATCATCAGAATGCATCATTTAAACCCGATTGCAAACTCGTCCCAAGACGCTTTCCGAAATAGAAATAACTACGTGGACCAATCAATAACCTATCTCCTTCCAGAAGTTAGGTGCTTACAAAAATGGGTCTATGATGACAACACATCACGAATTGGTTCGGTTAAAGCAGCCAGGACCCGCGTGCAATGTCCCACAAGTGCTCATGTTCAAGTGCTCGTACTTGTTATGTAAGTGATATTGGTGCGTTCACTGTATATTTGTTTTTCGATGGTGTTTTATTAGGTTACGAATAACTTATACACATTTAAAATAACATCATGGATATATATAAAAGATATGATACCAATACCCATTATAACCCCATAGATATGACCTTAAATCGTCCGAACTTTCAATCCCACATCGAATCGATGGTAGAAATAATAAACGTGTGTTATGTTAACGAGCAACCATTTTAGGATTCTCGTCGTCAAAACAAGACGATCAATGATCAAGTTATCAAAATAATAAACGTTCGACCCAACACAGAAAATTGCTATTTGAACAAGTCATGTTTCAATCGCAAATAATGAAAATATATATACATACAAGTTATAACGATTAACAATCTACTTACATAATACACGATTAGGAAAATGAATTCATTTCGCCAGTCTTTTTGGTACTAAAACGACAGATACACCTGCAAGTTTCGATTTAATTGCGCAGTTAGCTACCAACCACTCGACATGTCACGCGATCTGTTAGCTCGCTGCTGATTGGACAGATTGGTATTGCGCAATGTACACATGTATCGGGTTACTTCTTCGTGAATAAGTTAGTGTATAGCGGCTTCAGTGAAAAACTGAACTATCTTCTCACTGTTAATAAATCATTTTAGAATAGTTTAACACTCATTCGCTCAAAGTCTAGAGTGTATTTAAATATAATTTAAAGCAACTTGACAATGTTTAAATCTTGGATTTCAATATCAAGAGAGACATGTGTAAATAAAAGCCTCAGACGATCACCTGTCTGGGTTTTCTCCAATCAAAGCGCCGACGGTGTTCATAGTCTGCTAGCTAGATACCGGGAACTTTTTGCTGAAGTAAATGTTAAAGGAACAGTTGAATGAATGCAAATCTAAAAGGCTATCATTTTTTTTATTTTTTTTTAAAGAATAAGTTAAAATACATGAGATAAGAAGTAATGAAATATTGTAAATCATCCTTTATCAATCGGACAATTAGAAACACGTATCAAGGGAGCTTGGTATTTTACAGGAAGGTAAATGCCCATTTAAATATTATTTCTGACTGGGTGGACGTTTATTTATGGACGTTTATTTATGCTCTTGTTTTAATTTGGAGAAAAATAGTTCCCAACAGATCTGTCCGTTGTTTGTTTATTGAAAAGATGAAGTAAATATTTCTCATAACTATTACAAGCTCATTTGAGATATATGTACTAGGTGGTAATTAACGTTATTATTACATCATTATTATTTACGAGAATGAACTAATTTTTCATTCGGAAACTAAGGTTAAAGTTATATCTTTGTTTTTCTTGTTTGGTCTGTTGCTTCTCAGTATACTGTTACGATCGCTTTATTTTTATAATAGCAGAAGGGAACAAGAAGTTGTTGTGTTGTTGTTGTTGTTGTTGTTGTTATATTAACCGACAACGTTCTTAACGGAGAATTCGAAGATCATAGTTAACAGCAAGACCAACAACAGTGCAGACATTAACATGAAAGGCGAGGAACTAGAATAAGTGAACAGCTTCAAGTACTTGGGCGCAACCATGTCTAAGGATGGTACCAGTACCGCTCGGATTCGAATAAGAATTGCCATGGTGACCGCAGCGACGGCCAGACTAAGCATGTTGTTGACAAGCAGCTCCATCAGCTTCCCCACCAAGTACAGGCTCTACAAGTCCCTCGTAGTATTCGTCCAACTCTACGGCTGCTTCACGCGGACACAGAGCGCAGGATACAAGCATTTGAACAGAAATGTATCTGAAAACTGCTTTGCATCTCCTATAAGGAGCACACGACCAACGAGTACGTCCGGAACATGACTGCAACACTTGTTGGTCCACAAGAGCCCTTACCGGCGACCGTCAAACGACGAAAGCTTGCTTGGTTTGGACACGTCAACATGCACGACTCTCTGTGCAAGACTGTTCTCCAGGACACGCAAGAGGGAGGTAGACGTCGAAGCCGTCATAGGAATAGCTGGATGGACAATGTAAAAGAGTGGACATCCCTTCGCATGGACGAATTACTCTCAGCAGCTCACAACAGACCTGATTAGAGGAGGATTTCTGTATCGTCGTCCCTCATTTCCTCACAAACGGTCACACCGGGCAAGGGATTGATGATGATTATGATGATGGTGATGATGCTGATGATGATGATGATGATGATGATTATGATGATGAAGATGATGATGATGATGATGATGATGATGATGATGATGATGATGACGATGACGATGACGATGACGATGACGACGGCGACGACGACGACGACGATGATGATGATGATGACGATGTTTATGTTGACGATGACGATGATGATGACGATGATGATGACGATGATGATGATGATTGTAATTACTTAATATGAGAACATTGAATGTAAGTGAAAACGCTCTGACGCAGACAATCTGCTTATTATAAAGAGGCACACACAAACTGTATTGGTGTCAAATGTTGAGTGTGAAACTGTTGTATACCTTTAGCTTTTTAATTAGAGATAAACTTGTTTTACGCTGAACACGCTGTTAACATCGTTGCAAAATGCAGTGCTGTATCCCTTTTGACAAAAGCCCATGCAGAATTTGAATTTTGTTTACCATTTTCTTTACAAAAGAGAAAGTCAAATGAATTACCTGTTAATATAAATGAAATAGCTATTTGTTGCACCTTTTCTATTTCGAACAGTTTTGGTATTTTTAACAAATACAACAATTCCATGCAATCATTCTTGCCTATTGACGGGAAATTTTATTAGCCCCACGCTTTAAAAGCGTGGGGATATTGTATTGATCTCCGCTGTCTGTCCGTCCGTCTCGGCCACTATCTCCTCCTACACTATTAGCACTAGAATCTTGAAACTTGCACACATTGTAGCTATGAGCAACAGTGCGGTGGTGCACTATTTGGAATTTTGATCGGACCCCCGGGGTCAAAAGTTATGGGGGCGGGGCAGTTTTCTTTATATGGCTATAGTAAAACCCCGCAACAATCTCCTCCTACACTATTAGCACTTGAACCTTGAAACTTACACACATGGTAGCTATGAGCATATTAATCCCTGCATTCTAGCCTTAAAAATGGCCAAAGGTAGAAAAAAATGCAAAATAATTGATTTGCTTGTTTTTAAGTATTTTAATATATGTGGAATCGCATGAAAAGGTTTAAAATTACTTTTCTTTGGCGGAAAATCCTCAAACGTGCAACGAAACAACATGCCTTGAAGTTCAGCTGAAACCAGTGGGAATTTACAAAAATTGCATATATGAAATGCATCTGGCCATTAAGCATTCGTTTTCATTGTTTTTGAAGCATACACGACATACAAATATGTCTAGATGCTGGTGATAATCCTTCAGTTGACTTCTCTTTTTATTTGATCATATTTATTTTATGTCGTGGGTAAATTTACCCCACCCACTTCCTTTCAACAGTGTCCATTGTATTCTCAAGATCATTCTTCTAAGAAGATCATTTATTGCAACCAGAAATATTTATGCAGCCCAGGGATATCTCATTAAAGTAAAAATAAGCAACTAATTATCTTACTAAAATTCCTTTTAATATATTCATGGTTAATATAATGTGAAGACAATATATACTTCACCCAATTTGTATTAAAATAACTGTACACAAATTGTCGAAAACCATATTTTTGCCAAGCCTATATTTTCAATTTGTTCATTACGGAATTAAAAAGCATATACTGATTTGATGTCATTTAGGATTATTATTATCTCTATTTAAGAATAACATGTAAGAGTAAAACGATATGTTGGGTCGCGAAAACATATGATATAGTATGGTAATAATTGGTTTGAATACATTTTAACAATTTAAAGCGAGCAATTTTTGCTCTCTTAACAAAATCAAGTTTTTGGCTCCAGTTCTTTCGACCACGAGAGAACTTGATATATATTTATGCGAAACTTCTTTTACAATAGCATCTATATGCAATTAATACGAGTGTAAAGAAATTGTTTCGTCAAAAAACACGATAGGACTATAACATAACGTATAGTTTTGTCATTAGTATCAAAAAACCAAAAATATAGTTTAATCATTTATTAAATGAATGATTAAAGTATATTTTTGTATTTCAATTTTTTTTACAGATACTCTATTTGGATACATATTATAAAAAATAAACATCCACAATCAAAGAAACTCATTGGCAAATCTGGCATTGTCTAATTTGAATCAATAAATATATATGCACACACTAAACATACTGCATTCTTAAGTCTATATATCATTATTAAAATGTATACGTCTGTACTTATATACATATTGCATCAATTATAACTTGTAAATGCTATTTATAACAGTAATATGCCAATAAAGGATGTGTATAATTATTGAAATAACTGAGTGCTTTCAAATATTATCATAAATGCATTGAATCCTTTTACAATTGTTTATCTCTTTATACAGGTCGTTCATATAAAACGTTCAGGTTTCAGACATAATGTCGTCATCATCATTGACGGCGGAAGAATTTGAACAGTTTCTTCGACAGTTCCCACAGCCTTGTGAACAATCAAGTCCATGTTTCCTACACGTACATCGTTTTGAGTCACAACTTTGTCGGCAATTACAGCGTATGACTTTGACTTTGACTTTGAGTAGAGGTTCAGGAGTAGGCAGAAGATGTGTCCTTACTGTGCCAGTCGTCAGATTAATATTCCTGCAAATTTAGAGAAAAATGGTGTAAATAAAAGTTATTTTTTTACAATAAATTTGAACATTCAATTAGTTTTAAGGATGTTAACATACATTTTATTAGTTTAATAAAAACATTCTATGCATGTAAACGCATTCTTACCTTTGCTTAAAAAAACTCCCAATGACCAGCCCCCACTGCCTTCTTTTAACTTCCCTAGTTGATGTATGAACCTAGAAAAAAAAAGTTGTTTCATTCCTTTATATTAGCCTAATTATATAGTTCAATCATTATACACCATAAACGTGTTGCCTTTGTACTGCATTATTCTCTATATGCAACAATTTCAAAAGTTTACCGATTGCATTCGAAAGATATGTGAGGGTAAACATACCTTAGTATTGATATTTGCAGGTAACGAGCCACATTAAACAAGAGTAACTTATTTCTTCCGCAATCTGTATTTCACTGATCCATGTGACCTGAAATGTAGTAAATATAGAAAATATTTAATACTTAGCAATTTCATGTGCTTAATAAACTTGTTTAAATCAAAGAACAGGCATAAAATGCGAAAAACTAAGAAATAATATTTTCCCAGAATTTTGCGAATTTTGACCCAAACACGCTTCCGTAGTTTAAAAAATTGTGCAGACTTCGGTTATCAATAGACCGACTGGAGTAACTGTCGAACATATAGACTACTCCAGTCGGTCTATTGTTAACCTGTTAAACACTTTCCCCACTGAGTTGAGACTTGAAAATAACACTATGTATTAATTAGACAAAGGATAATACGACCCACACGGAATCAATTCTTTTGCAATTTTTTACAGGTTAACAATAGACCGACATAAGTGCACTATTTGGAATTCGGTCCACGGGTACTTCCACCCCCCCCCCCGTACCCGCGATTTTTTTTTCGTACCCATTTTTGTGTGTGCATAACTTCTTCATTTATTCACCAATTGACTTCAAATTAATACTGAACATCTCTTATGACAACACGGTCTATCTCGACCATCCATTTCCACATTACCCACCACGGGGCCCCACCAACATAGGCCTTGTCCACCCAAAATTGCCTTTTAATATAACATCTATGCGGCGTGGGGATACGCGTCGGCATCTGCCGCGCCATTGCTAGTTCAAATTGACTTTGGCGCTTACAAAGGTCAGCTAAGGTGAAAAGCTGGGTTATACAGTTACGCCGAAAATATGTGATGAAGGCATTCTCTACCAGGGATAGAAGCATATGCGCCCGGATTATACTTAAACGCATAATTTATTGGGTATATAGCGCTGTCGAAACTACAGCGACAATTCGATTACGGTTAGTCGAGTTTTGACGATCCGCAACTTTTTAGATATCCCACTGAGATCGTCCCGCAACCGTATTTATGTAGTAACATATAACCATTGAATTCCTTTCTGTTGAATAATTTTGACAAAATGAATACATAAAGGCAATAACACATATTCATTCATGCCATTTCAACATACACGTTCGATTGAATCGGTGATAACGAAACGAGGTACAATTTCTTCTCGACTCGCTTCGAGGTCCTTGTATTGTTTAAATTCATCACATAATGAAAATGTATACAAATTATAGTGACGTGAGACAAAACTTGTATCAAGCAGATGGCGAAACATTATAAGGAAATCATAGGGCGCTAATTTGGTCCGAATGGTGTCGGATGTTTTACTTCGATAGCTAAAATAGGTCCATGATTCATTCACATATTAATTGTTTGACGTGGAAAGCTGGTGGGTATATAAAGTTTTCCGAACATTTCAATAAAATATATTTATACTTTCATAAATAACGGCACTGAAAGCGACACTTGCTGAATCGTAGCAGATCAAGAATGTGGCTCTAAAATTTGCAAACGAACAACTGAATTTCACATAAAATTGTCAGCAAATTATATCAAGGGAGACAAACGCTGCTATGGATAAAGTATGCAAAATATTAGCTCCCTTTAAAAAGGCATCCAAAGCCCGCAAAAGTGCGACGCACAGCTTAATAAAGTCGTGACAGTTTTGAAATATCTAATTTGGCAGATTGATTCAGAGTGACAAATGTTGACTTGCTCGTTACAAATCTTACTTACTAAACTTACAAAAATGTGTGTTGTTTTTTTTAACGACCGATCAATGTATTTTTAGCCCATTGATTGCATGTTTTTTATGCCTTTGTATTCATACATCATTTACTATAAAGGTGGACTTAATAAATTCCCAAATGATAATAACAATCTATATTTTAAACTGTTTATGTAAACCTTCCGCGCCCGAGGCTGCATTAGTTGAAGACCCGGAGTGTGTCCCAGCACTCCTACGAAAGTTGCTTACTAGACTCACGAAAGTTGGGACGAATTTTTAATGAAAGCTGCAATTTCCAGCTTTTTAGTTTTTACAGAAAGAGATTTTGGTATGGTCTTGGGCTGTGGGGGTAAACCGGAGTACCCAGCGGAAACCCCACCTTTCCGGTATGGTGACCACCTACCAAACTCACATGCCTCGGGAACGAACCCGGGTCGCCTAAGTAAAAGCGATTGAAACAACAACTGCGTCAACCAGACAGCCCAATAGTACATCCATCTGCAACGGACGTTTATATACATGTGTATACACCAGCTGGACGATTCAGTTCGATTGTTTGCGCATAACTATTAGTTTATTATAGTGTGATATACGGACATGTACTGCCAGGAAAGCCCTTGAAAGTCTTGCGAATTATTTCCAAAGGGGTCCTTTACATTACTGCTTCTTATAGCACATAAACTACATGTAAAATAATAACATTTACAATTTCACAGAAGCTTAAAACAAATTAACTTAATAACAAACACATATATTAAGCACACAAATAAACTACATGTTAAATAATATCATTTACAATTTTACAGAAGCTTAAAACAAATTAACTTAAAAACAAACACATATATAGAGCACACAAATATCACAGATTAAATTGACTTCATGAGGTATAGATTTGGTATACATTTACATGTTGACGTTCTGTGCTTCAGATGGAACTCAAGCTCTATTTCATTTATCAATTTGGTATTTCAGACTGATAACTATAAGTTTATTATAGTGTGATATACGGACATGTACTGCCAGGAAAGCCCTTGAAAGTCTTGCGAATTATTTCCAAAGGGGTCCTTTACATTACTGCTTCTTATAGCACATAAACTACATGTAAAATAATAACATTTACAATTTCACAGAAGCTTAAAACAAATTAACTTAATAACAAACACATATATTAAGCACACAAATAAACTACATGTTAAATAATATCATTTACAATTTTACAGAAGCTTAAAACAAATTAACTTAAAAACAAACACATATATAGAGCACACAAATATCACAGATTAAATTGACTTCATGAGGTATAGATTTGGTATACATTTACATGTTGACGTTCTGTGCTTCAGATGGAACTCAAGCTCTATTTCATTTATCAATTTGGTATTTCAGACTGATAACTATAAGTTTATTATAGTGTGATATACGGACATGTACTGCCAGAAAAGCCCCTGAAAGTCTTGCGACTTATTTCCAAATGGGTCCTTTACATTACTGCTTCTTATAGCACATAAACNGATGATGATGATGATGATGATGATGATGATGATGATGATGATGATGATGATGATGATGATGATGATGATGATGATGATGATGATGATGATGATGATGATGATGATGATGATGATGATGATGATGATGATGATGATGATGATGATGATGATGATGATGATGATGATGATGATGATGATGATGATGATGATGATGATGATGATGATGATGATGATGATGATGATGATGATGATGATGATGATGATGATGATGATGATGATGATGATGATGATGATGATGATGATGATGATGATGATGATGATGATGATGATGATGATGATGATGATGATGATGATGATGATGATGATGATGATGATGATGATGATGATGATGATGATGATGATGATGATGATGATGATGATGATGATGATGATGATGATGATGATGATGATGATGATGATGATGATGATGATGATGATGATGATGATGATGATGATGATGATGATGATGATGATGATGATGATGATGATGATGATGATGATGATGATGATGATGATGATGATGATGATGATGATGATGATGATGATGATGATGATGATGATGATGATGATGATGATGATGATGATGATGATGATGATGATGATGATGATGATGATGATGATGATGATGATGATGATGATGATGATGATGATGATGATGATGATGATGATGATGATGATGATGATGATGATGATGATGATGATGATGATGATGATGATGATGATGATGATGATGATGATGATGATGATGATGATGATGATGATGATGATGATGATGATGATGATGATGATGATGATGATGATGATGATGATGATGATGATGATGATGATGATGATGATGATGATGATGATGATGATGATGATGATGATGATGATGATGATGATGATGATGATGATGATGATGATGATGATGATGATGATGATGATGATGATGATGATGATGATGATGATGATGATGATGATGATGATGATGATGATGATGATGATGATGATGATGATGATGATGATGATGATGATGATGATGATGATGATGATGATGATGATGATGATGATGATGATGATGATGATGATGATGATGATGATGATGATGATGATGATGATGATGATGATGATGATGATGATGATGATGATGATGATGATGATGATGATGATGATGATGATGATGATGATGATGATGATGATGATGATGATGATGATGATGATGATGATGATGATGATGATGATGATGATGATGATGATGATGATGATGATGATGATGATGATGATGATGATGATGATGATGATGATGATGATGATGATGATGATGATGATGATGATGATGATGATGATGATGATGATGATGATGATGATGATGATGATGATGATGATGATGATGATGATGATGATGATGATGATGATGATGATGATGATGATGATGATGATGATGATGATGATGATGATGATGATGATGATGATGATGATGATGATGATGATGATGATGATGATGATGATGATGATGATGATGATGATGATGATGATGATGATGATGATGATGATGATGATGATGATGATGATGATGATGATGATGATGATGATGATGATGATGATGATGATGATGATGATGATGATGATGATGATGATGATGATGATGATGATGATGATGATGATGATGATGATGATGATGATGATGATGATGATGATGATGATGATGATGATGATGATGATGATGATGATGATGATGATGATGATGATGATGATGATGATGATGATGATGATGATGATGATGATGATGATGATGATGATGATGATGATGATGATGATGATGATGATGATGATGATGATGATGATGATGATGATGATGATGATGATGATGATGATGATGATGATGATGATGATGATGATGATGATGATGATGATGATGATGATGATGATGATGATGATGATGATGATGATGATGATGATGATGATGATGATGATGATGATGATGATGATGATGATGATGATGATGATGATGATGATGATGATGATGATGATGATGATGATGATGATGATGATGATGATGATGATGATGATGATGATGATGATGATGATGATGATGATGATGATGATGATGATGATGATGATGATGATGATGATGATGATGATGATGATGATGATGATGATGATGATGATGATGATGATGATGATGATGATGATGATGATGATGATGATGATGATGATGATGATGATGATGATGATGATGATGATGATGATGATGATGATGATGATGATGATGATGATGATGATGATGATGATGATGATGATGATGATGATGATGATGATGATGATGATGATGATGATGATGATGATGATGATGATGATGATGATGATGATGATGATGATGATGATGATGATGATGATGATGATGATGATGATGAGTGTGATGGTGATGGTGATGGTGATGGTGATGATAATGATGATGACGATAACAATGACGATGACGATGATGATGATGACGATGACGTTGATGATGATGGTGAAATTATTTAATATGAGAACATAGCCTTTAAGTGAAAACGCTCTGACGCTGACAATCTGCGTATTATAAAGACGCACACTTCGTTGCAAAACGCAGTGCTGTATCCCTTTTGATAAAAGCCCTTGCAGAATTTGAATTTTGTTTACCCTTTACTTCACAAAAGAGAAAGTCAAATGAATTACCTGTTAATATAAATGGGATAGCTATTTGTTGCACGTTTTTCTATTGCGAGCAGTTTTGGTATTGTTAACAAATACGAAGATGCCATGCATTCATTCTTGCCTATTGGCGGCAAATGTTATTCAAATTGAATTTGGCGCTTACAAAGGTCAGCTAAGGTGGAAAGCAGGGTTATACAGCTACGCCGAAAATATGTGATGAGATATGAGAAGGCATTCTCTACCAGGAATCGAAGCATATGTGCCCGGATAATACTTTAACGCATAAGTTTTTTGGTATACAGCGCTGTCGAAACTAAAGCGACAATTCGATTACGATAGGTCGGTTTTGACGACCCGCAACTTTTTAGATAGGTCGCTCGGAGATCGTCCCGCAACCGTATTTATGTAGTAACATATAACCATTGAATTTATTTTTGTTGTATAATTTTGACAAAATGAATACATCTAGGCAATAACAATTATTAAATCATGCCTTCTCAACATGAACGTTCGATTGAATCGGTGATAACGAAAGGAACAATTAAAAAGTTAAAACATCTTCTCGACTCGCTTCGAGGTCCTTGTTTCGTTTAAATTCATCACATAATGAAAATGTATACATATTAATTGTTTGGCGTGGAAAGCGGGTGGGTATATACAGTTTTCTGAACATTTCAATAAAGTATATTTATTGTTTCATAAATAACGGCACTGCAAGCGACACTTGGTGAATCGTAGCAGATCAAGAACGTGGCTCTAAAAGTTTCAAACGAACAACTAAATTTCACATAAAATTGTCAGCAAATTAGTTCAAGGGAGACAAACGCTGCTATGGATAAAGTATGATAAATATTAACTCCCTTTATCTTATTTGGCAGATTGATTCAGAGTGACGAATGTTAAAATGCTCGTAACAAATCTAAATGACTAAACTTACATATTAAATGTTTTTTTTTAAAAACGATGGATCAAATGTAGTGTATGCCCATTGATAACACATTTATTTGATGTCGTTGTATTTATTTCATCATTTACTATATTGGTGAAATTAATTTGGTCACTAATGAAAAATGCAATCTATATTTAGAGCTAAAACAGTACATCCGTGTGTATATGAGGTCCTTAAGAGCCATTACGCTGCATTAGATGAGGACCCAAAGTGAGTCCCAGCACTCCTACCTAATTTGCTTACTAGACTCATGAAAGTTGGGACGAATTGTCAATGAAAGCTGGAGGTGACCACCAACCAATCCCAGGCGCCTCTGGAACGGGGAATGATCCCGGGTCGCTTAAGTAAGAAGCTATTGAACCAACAACTGCGTCAACCAACAAGCCTAATAGTACATCCATATGCAACGGACGTTCATATACATGTTTATACACAATCTGGACAATTCAGATCGGTTGTTTGCGGATGCGTAGTTCATAACCATCATTCAAAACCAGAACTTCTAAATCTCCTTATTGACACATGAACATAGCATTACAGGCGCCAGCTATTGAAAAATGAAATAAATTCTATGCACTTTAGAAAATTTAAAACCGTATATGCCTGGTTAACATCAATATGAGACATCTGTGGTAGCTGTGGGAGCGAAACCATGTCTACTAGACAGAAACAATCTACTGGCGATTTCCTTGACATGTTTACTCCGTCGTAATCCGCTCAAAAAGGGGAAATTTTCTCGAATTTTCACCTCATCGATGTATACGGGATTCCGCTGACAGGAAATGTTGCTATGGTTACTTGCGAACGTGGGTGCGGACACCCGCTCAACAATAAAATCAAATTCTTCTTCGGGGACTACTTTTTCATCGCAGTAGTCAAAATCAAATGCGTCCGGTTCGTCTGATTGCTTTTTGTTTTCGTGGTCGTCGCATAGATGGCATGCGTGGACTGTCTTTGCGAGCGTCGCGGTGGTAGGTCTGTGTAGTTTTACCAACGATTTTGCCACGTGACTGCTGACGTCAGCAGATATGGCACGGACTATTTTTCCTTCATTCAAATTTTGAACCTCGTCGCTGTCTGTGTAGCCGCGTGAATGAAGACTGGTCGCAGTGGTGGGACGCTGAGGAAAGAAATAATAACCGCCGTTATATATGTTGCTGGGCGTGCATAAATCACTTGCAGTATCCTTAGTTTTACTAAGCTTATGATAAAATGTATACATTAGCAACATAAATGTCATTTATAAAAACAAATGATCGTATTCACATAAATTATATCTAGTTGGCAAAACGTGTTTGAATGGGATGTAAACCAACTATGAGTTCAAATTTAGAGAAAACACAATGTTTTTACATAGAATTGAAAAGTGTGATGTCGGGAACCATTGTCCACTTTAAAACATAAAGGTTGCTGTTTGAAGTCAAGATGTCTACACACCTGCAGCCGCCGGATGTGGCGCAGCATCTCGCGCTCCGTGAACCGCCCGTCGGCCGTGTCTGTCGAGAAGATCCGCGAGGCCGTCCGCCGTCCGCATGCCGACGCCACGCTCCGTCGGCCGCCGTGGGACAGCAGGAGTTCGTAGTTGTTTACCTAGTGAAAAACTGTGGGCGTTATACATCCAAATATTTGTCAGTTCACAATACCAGGGTGCAGGATCACGTTACTTTATGGGGTTCACAATTAAATGTTAATGGATGTAAACACGCCGGTAAGTGGTTCTTTTTTGTTAAAATAACTTTTGAAAACAATGTTTCCTTCGAATTTCAACTTGTGCATATTCAAAAAGACAGTTTTGTATGCTGCTTATGGCAATGAGAAATACATCAGAAGAGCTTTACTTAAAAAGCCTGCGTTCTTGGCCAAACATTCGATGTGTACAGAATTCATGTAAACGGTTATGCTTCACGCAACGAGAAATTTTGGCACGTATTTCAGACTTATTCAAGAATTTATTCTTAAATGTTAAGATATCGGCACAAACTGCAAGAAAAACTGTCTTTTGTGCACTTAAGAGTTTTGCAAATGTATTTTATAAACTTGAGATATTTGTAAAAATAAAGTTCTTAACGGGGTGTTTACATTCTGTCCAGCCCGTGTGTAAGCCCCTGAAAACCCCGTTGATCATGCACCCTGAATACGTATATTTTGTAAAACGAACTGAGAAAATTTGTTAGAAAGCGGGCTTTTGGCTAGCTTACCACTCCTAACGAATTTTCTGGTCGAGATGCGAGTTTATTTGAATATTGTTTGAGTTGTCAAAAGCACGACCTGTAATATCTCATGCTATATCTTTGTGTTGGTGAATCAATGAAATATGCAACTATAATTCACAAGTGGGGCGAATGCCCGTAAGTTTTATTTTACAAAAACAGCATCACGCAAATGAGAGAGATAGTATTGTTATATTTTATTTTACATCATTACCACTTAAAAAATGAAATGTAATGTGATTCTGTGCGGATTAATTTATCCACAAAGGTAAAGAAACAGTCAATCTAAGTGCTTTTCAAAACATGCCTTACATTGTAAATTGTCACTTGGTGGAATTTGAAGCAGCCATTTCATGATTTTGCCTGTGCGCAGATCAGATATACACGCAATTACGCCAATAATTACATACAACATTGGAGTTCAAACCATATCATTTCGTGCACTACCCACAAAAAGGAGGATTGACGGTGAAATACAACATAATAAAACATAACAGCAAAACATAAAGAGGCTGGACAATCATTGTCAATGGTCATGGCGAATAATAGTACCAAATTTACCTGACATCCTTAAGATATTAAGAATGTATGCAGCTAAAACGACATTAAAACCTGAATCATTTAGCAGTTAAGAAGCAGAACCAAGATAAACAAAAGCCTCGCTCTGTGCAAACAGGGGTTTACTGCATGTGCGGAAAGTGTCGTCTCAGATTGGCCTGTGCAGTCCGCAATTGCTAATCAGAGACGACACTTTCCGCTGATATCGAATATTTGTTTAAAGAAAGTTTCTTCAAAACGAAAATCCAGTCTAGGCGGAAAGTGTCGTCCCTAATTAGCATATTCATACTGCACAAGCTAATCTGGGCCGACACTTTACGCACATGCATTAAACCCCTTTGTCACAGAGAGAAGATCAAATATTTTCAAGCATATCAAAAGGACGGTTGTGATGAGACAGTGTTTGTGCCTACCAACCGCTGCTCCTCGGAGTGCAGTTTGGCGCTGTATGTTGCCCTGGTTACCCGCTTCAGAATCTCCTGAAGTTCCATGCTGTTCAACTGCCGGAAACCATAGGCATTGGGCGGCGGGAGAGTTGTTACGTTCTTGTAGTAGTTTCCGCTCATTTCGGCTCTTTGGCTTACATTAAGTATATTTCTGAAAATCGAGTGGTCGATTTCTCTTAATTGAATAGTATATGTGCTGCATACATACTATACATTGCAGCAAAATTGAAGTGTAAACGTGTGATATATGTAGCATATTGTATTGCTTCATGGATAGCTTTGTACAATACATTGTACATTTGTATTTTGTAAGAAAGCGGTGTGATTATATTCACGAATGCATACATGTTTTAGATCTGTTTTATTTACTATAAAAAAAGGTATTTTTACTTCAGATAGGAAAAAAAGCAACTAAGTTATAACCATCGTGGTTTACTTTATACGCATTGGTTCAACCTGGAAAAGTAATGTTTCGAATATCATGGTTAAATTCATTATTTTCAATAAATTATATTTCTCTATAAATTAAGATCATATTAACCTTTAGAATGCAAGTTTCAACAATATAATTTCTTACCAAATTAAGTTAAAGCCAAAGCTGAAGAGCAGTTAAATAGAAAATGAAATGTAAAAGTGAACTGGATCTTGAGTAGCTATTTCAATAATTCTAATTGATTTTCCTTTAAACAAACACGGGTGTATTATGCAGTCACGTAGCATTATACACTCGCCTTTAAGTTGTGTAAATACTGATTAACCAGACAGATAAACACACTGCATTGTCCAATTTAAACACTCAATATTTATATTTCCTTAATACTTCCTATTAGTCATAAAACAAGGCATTACAAAAAAAGAGTTTATTTTTCAATATACAATTCTTTGTTAGTCTGATAAGTGACTATAGGCTCATGCTGTTTTGAAACTCAAACTCGTTAATTAGCCTATAAACCACGCAAGTCAAACTGTACATGCAAGGAGCACATATGTGATTACCGGTACATGAACATCAATTGTGCTTGTTAGTATATATTAGAAGTTTTCGTATAAGTGTATCTGTAGGCGGCGTGTTTTTACAACTCAGTTTTCTATTCAGGAGAAAATCTGATTTAATCGTTTCTACTTTATGTCATTTCAAAATAAATGCCTTTTTTCAATCAACAATATTATGTTTGTTTTTTCCTTTATGACATACGAATCCGCCCGTTGTATGACCTTTTCATTACCACCTAGGACAATACATACATAAATGATAAGTGCTATATACTGCTATATACAGTTGTGTTACGGGCCAATAAGAAAAGAAATAGGGCGACTAGTATTTCATTGATTGTTAAGGCTTGTATTATGGAAAGATTTCAAACATGTTTATATTACTAATACTTAAACAAATCAATTAGCCTTAGTCCACAAACACTTTATTCTGATTAATATCCAACCGACAAAAACACGAAAAAAGCATTGAATTCGGTCGAATAATGCCGATTTGGCGAGCAGCGATTTGCATAGTTTTTACATACGCGATATGATAGAAAGTACATTAGCACCAAGCGCTTTCAGACACAAATACTAGTAAATTTATCTCTTAAATACGGTGGCACTAAGGTGACATCACCGCTTCAAAAAAAAAGTCGTGAAAACACAGAACCAGTGTTTTCCCGACTCAAAAAAAAAAAAAAAAAAAAAAAATCGGGGAAAATAAAATAAGTCCGTTTTCACGGGTTAAGTTTTTTTTGGACTCGGGAAAACAAAACTTGTGTTTTCCCGACTTTTCTTTTTTGGAGCGGAAAACACAAGTTCTGTTTTCCCGTCTTTTCTTTTTGGAGCGGTGATGTAAGCCTTAGTGCCACCGTACCTAAAGACTTAAAAGTATGTCTATTGAGCACGACTTGAAAACAAGCGTTCTCGCTAACCCCTCGAATTGTACATTTATTACGTCCGAATATCAAATTGCTGATAGGCTCTCGACGGTTGCCGGTTTACACAACAGATTGATTGGACCCCGTATTCAAAAGAAATGTTTGGATAACTTTGACATAGGAAGGCTCTAAAACTCGAATGTTTACCAGTGCTGACACGTCTCAATGATTACCATTTTCCTTAATGTTTACCTTTGTAATTTGGCGGAGTTAACACGCCCGTGAGTACGTTCGCACTTCAGAAAGGACTGAATGGAAGGAACAAACAATGCTATTTAGGCCGCGCTCTGAGAAAAGGGGGTTTAATGCATGTGTGTAAAATTTCGTCCCAGACTAGCCTGTGCAGTGAGCACATGCTAATCAGGAGCGACACTTTCCGCCTAAACTGGTTTTTTTGCTCAGGATTGACATTCTTGAAACGAAAAATATCATAAAAGCGGAAAGTGTTGTCCCTGATTTGCCTGTGCGGACTGCACAGGCTAATCTAGGACGACACTTAACGCATATGCATTAAACTCTCTTTCACAGAGCGAGGCTCATTTTAATTGCGGACTTGGTATATATCGTACTCGTTGTCTATTTATATACACAGAATACTTGCGCGGTTGTGAGACTACCTAAAATATAACGTACTAAAGTTTTCATTTTACTCTCTGAATTATTTGCCAGTTCGCGGAGGAATCGAACTAAGTTTCGAGCAGTCGTTGTGTATCCGCAAATAAACAATTTGGTGCGTCTGACAAATTCCGCGGTAATTATCATAGTTTTTCATTATAAATTGTATAAATGTGGTTATTTAAGAAATTTAAGTTTTAAGTTCACCGCGTGGTTGCCATTCTATATGCAAAGGAAACATATTCAGCGGTAATATTAGCACGAATGTTACTGCGGTAATTGCCAATTTTAATATTCGCCACTGGTCTTAAAATTGGCTGACCATCGAGCGATAAGCACAGATCTATAGAAAATTTAAACATAACATATTATATTATTATTTTATATTATATATNTATTAAACATGAACGTATCGATTTTAAAAGTTGATTGTTAATATTGTGTAACTTTGGCATGTAATTTTCTTTAAAAAAAAATCGCTAAGGAAAACTACATATAAGTGATTTTATAAATTAATTTTTGTTTGTATATAAAGCCAAGTTAATTCAGCAGCATGGTTTATAGTACTTTTGTTAACTGCTCAATGTAGACTTTATTAAGTCCGCACATGCTAATCAGAGACGAAACTTTCCTCCTAAACTGAATTTTCGTCAAGAATAGCCTTCCTTAAAACGGTAAATACAATAAAAGAGGAAAGTGTCGCCCATGATTTGCATGTGCGGACTTCACGGGCTAATCTGGGACGACACTTTACGCACATTCATTAAGCCCCCTTTTCACAGAGCGAGGCTCATTTGTACTTTGATAGAGGATTTAAATCTTCCTGTATTAAAACCGATCTTCTCTATTGAGCGAGAGTTATTCATGTTCTTACAAGATCTGTGATCTCTTAAACCATATTGTTCGTATCACTGAACGGTATAGACATTTATTCAATCCGCGGTAAGCAAGACATTTCGTTAACTGCATTTTATCTATTGATTATTGAGATCAGTAAAGATTACGTCGCTTTCTTTTATGTGTACGTGTTTCGCTTATATACAACCAGTAGCTAGGGTCGGCTGTGTTTGTTTGATTTTAAAACTGCGTGTATTTAAAAGGAAAATGTTTTCAATGATATTGAGTGGATTTGATTATTTTGAAACGTTCGTTTTTTGAATTTTGTTTCGGGTAAGACTTTTTCATTTGTTTTGCTGTTTACGTTTTT
This sequence comes from Dreissena rostriformis, assembly GCA_007657795.1. Taxonomy (NCBI): domain Eukaryota; kingdom Metazoa; phylum Mollusca; class Bivalvia; order Myida; family Dreissenidae; genus Dreissena; species Dreissena rostriformis. Next base: position 72,271 of record VMBQ01004707.1, read on the forward strand.
CACTTTGCGGTTGAGTAAGCCTGGATTACCGCTTTGAAGTTAAACACCACAATGTTTCTGTATTTTGTTAAAACAAATTAAAGGAGTGAAAATTATCTTGATAGCAAAAAGTTTCTAAAAATATGGATGTTGGAAAATGTGCGTTTTCGTAATCGACTGAACCTTTCTTAGGCGAATAAAAAACATTTGTTTACTTGTATATCACAATTTACTATAAAATATTATAGATAATAAAAAAGTACCAGTTTCATATTTAGTATTAAATGGATATATTTACGGATGTTTTTATGTTTTATGAAATGTAATTAAGCTCAGATATTTGAAAACGAAATGCGGAAATAGCACACATATGTGTCGTGTTCTGACAAAACTGGGCAAAATGCTTGTGCGTAAAGTGTCATCCCAGATTAGCCTGTGCAGTCCGCACAGGCTAATCCGGGACGACACTTTCCGCCTAAACTGCATTTTCGCTAAGGAGAGACATCATTTAAACGAAAAATTCCATAAAAGCGGAAATTGTCGTCCCTGATTAGCCTCTGCGGACTGCACTGGCTAATCTGGGATGACAAATTACGCACAAGCTTTATGCCCAGTTTTCTCAGAACACGCCACATATTACTCACTGCAGTGTATATCCATTATGGAGAGAAATAAAGTCATGATACAATAAAGAACTAAATTTAAAGGAGCTTTATGACAGTCAGGGTTCGAAACCGCAAATATGTAATGAAAATATTAGTACACCCCTCCCCTGGGGACAGCATCTGACGTTTACGTTACTGATTTTTTTTATACACTGGACGAAATGTTTACAAAATAAAATGTGTATAACGGTGTTTGACTTTATTTCTCCTGAAAAAAATGTAAACATACACAATTTCAATATAATGTTCAGCTATTGTTGCCTAAAGTAACTCATACTAATTTCTACTTAATTTATATAGTTATTAAATAAACAATACTGGTAAAAACGTTGTTAATCATTGTCGCATTGATTAATTTCAATCTTTACGTAAACCAGTATTACCCGAATTCATTAAGTAAACACGCTTATGGATTATAAAATAATAATGAATTTAATTAAGTCAACTCGGTTTAAAACCAAGTCCAATTTCGGCATTTAATAGGTTTAAATCCCGTCAGCCCATTATGTCGACTCGGCAATGTGATTAACTCTTGATCAAGGATTTTTCTAAGATTATAGGATCAAATAACACAAATCAAATTATTATGCGTGGACAACTATGCGTGCCTGAAATGCATTATGTTTTCTGTCAACCATTGAACTTATAATAGAATCTGTTCTATTTAAATAGAAAAAAGCGCCGAGGCATGTAAACTAATGAACTTACAAGACACAAGTACATGAATAGTGACCTTTCAACTTCAATGTATACATAAACGCGTAGAAAATAATCGTTTAATTAAAGTTTTTATAGCGCGGTGTACATATTATGTATTGAGAAAATTCCATATTATTACAAACAGAATTTCTATTGGCGAATTTTTAAAACGAAAATTCTATTCCAACGTAACAAAATATTTACAATCAACCTAAGCGATACGTTTATGCTTAATAACAAAACAGATACATACTAATTTATGGTTTAATATACTATTGGTCGTCGATCGTCGCTCGATGAATACTGGTTTGGGTTCGATTTGCTAAATAATCGCCACCAACAGCCTTCTGTGCGCCCAGTGGCTAATATTAACAGCGGCAATTTAATTAAATTACCACAATTACAAGTTACCGCTTTTTTTTCCTTTGCTTAAGAATGGCAAGCACGCGGCTATCTTGTCACTTAAATTTGTAAAATAACCACAGTTAAAGTATTTATAATGAAAAACTATGATGACTTCATTTTCGCGGAATTTGTCAGACGCACTTAATTGTTTATTTGCGGATAGACAACGACTGATCGAAACTTAGTTCGATTCCTACACGATCTGGCAAATTTTTTAGAGATAAAAATGAAAACTTATATGAGATTCACAGTGCGTTGTGTTTTTGGTATTCTCACAACCGCGCAAGTATTCGTTGTCTTTAAAAAAAAATAACGAGTACAAATATGCCGAGGCCTTTCATGGTCCAAAAAATAGCCTCGTTCTGTGAAAAGGGGATTAAATGAATGTGCATTAAGTGTCTCCAATATTAGAATGTGCAGTTCGCACAGCTTAACGCTTTTATATTTTTCGTTTAAAGAAAGTCTCTTCTTAGCAAAAAAACATTTTAGGCGGAAAGTGTCGTCCCTGATTAGCCTGTGTCGACTGCACAGGCTGATATGGGACGAAACTTTACGCACATGCATTAAACCCCTTTTTCGCAAAGCGCGGCCCGAATAGTATTTTGCTTTCCTATCATTCAACCCTTACCGAAATGCGCACATGTATACACACGACACAAGCTTGCTTACTGCGTCAAATTACAAAGGTAAACATTAAGGGAAATGCTGATCATTGAGACGTGTCAACACTGTTAAACATTCGAGTTTGAGAGCCTTCCTATGTCAAAGTTATTCAAACATTTCTCTTGAAAACGGAGTCCAATTAATCTATTTTGTAAACCGGCAACCGTCGAGAGCCTATCGACAATTAGATATTCGAACGTAATAAATGTACAGGTTAGCAAGAACGTTTGTTTTCAAATCGTGCACATACTTGAACATATAATGTCTGTGTTGACATTAAATCTAGCTGCGACTTTCGGTAAATGTTTGAATGTTAATAAAGAGATAATATCCGGCTAAGTGTTGTTTATTGTGGTGTAACGGTTTGGAGTTCCGAAAAGTAGGAATTTAACCACGAGGTCGATAGCTTGGCACGAAGCCAATCAGAATAACAAAGATTTTGCCGTATATTATTAAGAATCTATCATGAATTTATGTAATTCCTCTGCGTAATATTTGAACTAATTTATCTATTTTCTGCCCTTTATTGCGAAAAAAAAAATTATGCTTTTGTGACGTCAAAACAATTCAAAATGACGTCGACCCCATTCATAAACGTCGAGTGAATAATACAAGTGGCGTCATATTGTTAAACACAGTGAAGCTTTTATAATAATAGCTGCAACATACATGCCAAATTAACCAAATGTTAGCTTACTATGTAGACTTAAGTAGTAAAGGCACAACTAATGTGGTTTTACTGCGCTGTACAATGCTGAAATTAATAGTTTATCAAACGTTTGCTAGATCGCGCGGGTAAGAACGTGCATTTGAATCAACAATTTCCTCGAGTTTCCACAACTTCTTTCATAAAATTAGACTCCGTCTATAGTTTGTCCTAAAATAACCCAGACTTTTTGTCGTTCTTTATTTTGAGAAAACAAGTGACGGTCTAACGACAACGATTTGTACATGTTGGAATGTGAAAAAAAACGTCACTTGAGGCCTTGCCAGGTTATCTCAAACCGTGTCAGCTTTATAATGTCATATAGTCTCGTGGAACGTAGCACATATAATTTATATCTAATGTACAGTCTGACTTACCATCAACTCGTGGTTGTAACTTAAAAAAACGTGCCATTTTTCGTATTTTATAGGCTAATTAACGAGTGTTAGTTTCGACACATCCTGGATAAGACTAACACATAATTGTTTATTGAAATATAAACTTAATTTGTTATGGCTTGCTTGTGGGCCAACAGGAAATATTAAGAAAAAAAGAATATTGAATGTTCTAATTGAACAATGCAGTGTGTTTATCTGTCTGGTTAATCAGTATTTACACAACTAAAAGGCGAGTGAACAATGCTTCGTTGCCTTATAATACACCCGTGTTTGTTTAAAGGAAAATCAATTAGAATTGTTGAAACAGCTAATCAGGATCCGTTTCACTTTATCAATTCTCTTTTTATTTTACTGTTCTTAAGCTTTGGACTTAACTTAATTTGGTAGGAAATTATATTGTTGAAACTTGCATTCTGAAGGATTATATGATCTGGATTTTTAGACTCACCTAATATACTGAAAATAATGAATTTAATTAGATACTCGACTATTTATTTTTACAGTTCGAGTTTTAAATCTTAAAATAGTCGACAACTAGGTTCCGATGCGTATTAAGTTAACCACGATGGTAATAACTAAGTTTCAGTTTTTCATGTCTGTTTGTGACAGACCAATACAATTGGTGAACCCATGAATCAATACAATATGCTACATATAATACACGACTGCACTTTAATTTTGCAGTAATGTAGAATGTAAATTATGTTACATATGTATATATACTATTCAATTAAGAGAAATCGACCACTCATTTTTCAGAAGTATACTTAATGTAAGCCAAAAAGCCGAAATGAGCGGAAACTACTACAAGAAAGTGAAAACTCCCCCGCCGCCCAATGCCTATGGTTTCCGGCAGGTGAACAGCAAGGAACTTCAGGAGATTCTGAAGCGGGTAACCAGGGCAACCTACAGCGCCAAACTGCACTCCGAGGAGCAGCGGCAGGTAGGAATATTTGGGCATCGATCTGTGCAAAAGGGGTTTAATGCAAGTGCGTAAAATGTCGTCACAGATTAGCATTTTCAGTCCGCACAGGCTAATCAGGGATGAAACGTTCCGCCTAAACTGGATTTTAGCTAAGAAGAGACTTCTTTTAAAACAATACAATACAAATGGAAGGTGTCGTCCATGATTAGCATGTGCGGACTGCACAGGTAAATCTCGGGCGACACGGTACGCACATGCACCAAACCCCATTTTCCCAGAGCCAGGGGCATTGATTTCTTGATTCTGCTTCTTAAATGCTAAATGCTTCAGGCTTCAATGTTTTATCAGTTGCATACATTGCAAATATCTTAAAGGAATTCAGTAAAAAAATGTTATTGTTCCTCACGACCATTGTCAACGATGTTTCAGCCATTTTTTTATATTTTTTTTTTATGTTTTATTATCTTGTTTTTCTCCGACAAGACTCTTTTTTCGTAGAGAATGCAAACCATTATATACTTTGATCGTCATTGTTTAATGTCATTATTTTGTAATTGCGTATATATTTGCTCTGCACAGGGAAAAATCATGAAATAGGTGGTTCAAATATCACCAACTGATAATAAGAAAGTAACGAATGTTTTGAAAAGCATCCCGATTGAATGATTCTTTACCTTTGTGGATAAATTAATGCTCATTGAATCCCATTACATAAACAAAAGGTTGTATTATGTAAAATAAAATATAACACCTATTTACTCTCTAATGTGCGTGTTGTTGTTATTTTTTGTCAAAACTTCCTTGCATTCGAGCCAACTGGGCAGTATAGTTGGATATTTAATTGACACAAAAAAGTGGCATGAGAAATGACCGTTCGCGCTTTCAAACAATATTCAAATAAACTCGCATCTCGACACGGAAAGTCTAAACGAGTGGCTTGCTCACCAAAGGACCGCTTTCTAACAGATTTCCTCACTTTTTTAAGTATACGTATTTTGAACTTGCAAAATTGACAAATCCAATTATGTCTAACGCCCACGGTTTCTTACAAGGTAAACGCCTACATATCTAATTATATATAACGCCCCCTAGGTAAATAACTACGAACTCCTGCTTTCCGACGGCGGCCGACGGAGCGTGGCATCGGCATGCGGGAAGCGGACGGCCTCGCGGATATCCTCGGCGGACACGGCCGACGGAACTGTGGACAGCAGGAGCCGGCGGTTCACGGAGCGCGAGATGTTGCGCCACATCCGGCGGCTTCAGGTGTGTACAAATCATTAATTTAAATAGCCAGTAGTGTTTTCACACGTACTATCAACATGTTTAATTATCAAATCGTTATATCTACATACGCTCGATTCTTTTTAATGTAAATGACATGTATGTTGTAAATGTATAAATAATACCATAAGCTAAGTAGAACTAAGGATACTGCAAGAAATAGCTGAACGCCCAGTGACGTATACTAGTATATATATAACGAGGGTTATTTTTTCTGTTCTCAGCGTCCCACGACAGCTACCAGTCTTCATTCACGCGGATACACAGACGCCGACGAGGTTCAAAACTTGAAGGAAGGAAAAATAGTCCGTGCGAGATCTGCCGACGTCAGCAGTCACGTGGCAAAATCTTTGGTAAAACTACGCAGACCTACCACCGCAACGCTCGCAAAGACAGTCCACGCATGCCATCTGTGCTACGACCACGAAAACAAAAAGCAATCAGACGAACCGGACGCATTTGATTTTGACTACTGCGATGAAAAAGTAGTCCCCGAAGAAGAACTTGATTTTATTGTTGAGCGGGTGTCCGCACCCACGTTCGCTAGTAACCATAGCAACATTTACTGCCAGCGGAATCCCGGATACATCGATGAAGTGAAAATTCGAGAAAACTTGCCGCTATTGAGCGGATTAAGACGCAGTAAAAATGTCAAAGAAATCACGCAGAGACTATTTCCGTCTAGGAGACATCATGGTTTCGCTCCCACAGCTACTACGGTGGTCTCATATTGATGTTAAACAGGCATAGACGAGTTAAATTTATCTTTAGTGCAAATACTTTTTTGTTCATGTTTGAATAGCTGGCGCCTATAATGCTTTATTTATATGTTAATAAAGGAGATTTTAAAGACGATTGGTTTTGAATGATGGTGTATGAATTAAGCATGTGCAAACAATCACACTTAATCGTCGAGCTTGTGTATAAACATGTATACACACGTCCGTTGCAGATGGATGTACTATTGGACTGTCTGGTTAACGCAGTTGTTCGTTCACGCGCTTCTTACATAGGCGACCCGGGTTCATTCGCGGTTAACGGGGGATGTGTGAGTTTGGTTGGTGGTTCTCATGCCGGAAAAGTGGGGTTTCCTCTTTGTACTACGTTTTTCCCCCACAACACAATACCATACCGAAGTATCTGTATTTAAAATCTAATAGGCTGGACATTGCAGCTATTATTCAAAATTCGTCCTAACGTTCGTGACTCTAGTAAGCATATTAGGGAGAGTGCTGGGACACACTCCCGGTCTTCACCTAATGCAGCCTCTGGCGCGGCAGGACCTCTTTGAAATACTCACCGTGTGGATGTACTGTTTTAGTTCAACATAGAGAGCGTGATGCATCGTATAGCAACCCTTAGCACAAATAGTGCTCACGCAAGTTTCTCTGAAACTAAACTGCGTCATCAGCATCAGCTTTAAGTGGCTTCCAGTGGAACTTTATCTGGATAGACATGATCGGAAATGTGTAATCAATAGTAGCGGTTGAGCCAAACAGTATGGGGAACTTACTAGTTGGCGGCGTATTTATTATTTAAACATAATAAATCAGATACAACATTTCATCGTCTTGATGGACAATATAAATCGACATATGTGTCGTGTTCTGAGAAAACTGGACAACATGCATGTGCGTAAAGTGTCATCACAGATTAGCCTGTGCAGTCCACACAGGCTAATCAGGGACGAGACTTTCCGCCTAAACTGGATTTTCGCTAAGAAGAGACATCATTTAAACGAAAAATTCCATAAAAGCGGAAATTGTTGTCCCTGATTAGCCTGTGCGGACTGCACAGGCTAATCTGGGATGACAACTTAAGCACATGCATTATGCCAAGTTTTCTCAGAACACGACACATATACGTTACTGAGGATAATAATCGACTTTTATTAGAATTACAAGTCAGGTTATCATAACCGTCAATTATGGGGTTATACGGGATAACAAAATTACAGCTCCAGCTAAGAAAATTCGTAGCGAGTAAAGTAGAGATATAAAACGAACACTAATATCAAATACACGCTAATCACTTTCTTTCTGATATGGCTGTAAAGTGAGCGGCATTTAAAAATTAAACAAAAGTAATAAAGGGTATAAAAAGGCGAAAAATACCTGTCTCGTCATGGACGTCGCCATCTTGATCGTCACGTGATTACCCCCTCTGAGAAAGTACACTGCAATACAATGCATATGGATATATCATGGACACTTGCTTCGGTGTACATATTTGACAAACTAAAACGAGTCGTCTCCCATCGTGAAAGTTTGCAAACTTCGTTTTATAGGCCGAAGTTGAGGCAACTTCCGAGCAGATATTGGACTGGTTCCGAGCATAGCTCGATATCAAATCCCTGCCGTTATGGAACAATAATTTTCCCGTTGTTATTTTTACTTTTTTTAGTTGTTCGCTTGCGAACGACTAAGGTTACTACCACGAATTTCAACCCAGAGTGCCTTAATGATTAAAAACCTAACAAAAGTAAGCATACACGGAAAAAAGAGTTTGCGGCGCGGTTTCAGTTCTTGAACTATATTCATTTACAAATTGACACATAATATGAATATCGTGTTGAATGGAATAGTTTTGAACGGATCGTATATAGTAAAAGTAAAAACAACATTTGTTCACTATACATGTCGCGGAAGAGTATGTTTATATTATGAATGGTTAAAATAGTCCACTATGTGCTACGTCAGTCACGTAGTATTTTTGCGCACAGGTCATTCATAATCTGAGGCTATTAATAGAAGGGAAATTGAAACTTCACCAATGGGATGTCGAGATTGCAATGCACTATCATGCGTAACCTCGTTGATAGTGTACAGGCGAAGTGAAATCTGATATGGCTGGGAAATGTTCATAGATTCTCAATAGGTAGCGGCTATTTCTAGTGTACTCTGGCACAGGAGGTGCTTGAATTATGCGAGAGTTATCTTAGTCTGGGGAGTGGTTTAGAGCTTTTTTTGTTGTTGCCTACTTGTTTTGCTTTCGCGGTTTGAATAGCCAAAATTTAGGTTAAAAGCATTGAATAAGACGTAGTACAGTGGTAGGAAGAATTTAAATACTGTGAAACAATTATTATTCGTCAAATATTAATTTTTGTTCCTAAATAATTATAGCCAATGTTTAAACAAAATTAAGATTGAATTACCGTAGGCATGACATACATTAATATCCAACGTAATCCACGCATACATATTTTGTCTTTTTCGAAATCAAGATAAATGTTGTTATGACACAAAGGGGAGCATTTCCTGTAAAACGCTAATGCAGTAAAGCTGTATCGATTGGCTTCATCGCTTCAAACAGTTGCTTACATAGTACGTTCGAAAAAAAATATTGGTGACGGGGGTGGGGGAGATTGAGGAGTTACACAGTTACACATTAATGCCAATACATGAAAATGAATGAAGATGAAATGGAAGGAAATTAAATGAAGAATACATTTTTTGTCGAAAAATAATTAACAAAATTAATGTGGTTTGCTTGAGAATATAATTCCATGCTCGTTGATACCAATACAGTTTTTTATTATAATTATGTTGTTATTCATTCTTTGTAAGACTCAAACACATCGAAAGTATTTTTTTTAACTATACGTGTCGCGGAAGAGTAATTTTTATGAATTATTAAATAGTCCACTATGTGCTACGTCAGAAATGTAGTATTTTTGCGAAGCGCAGGTCATAGTAGTATTGTATAATTTAGTTAACAGGTCGTTTCTTTACGACAACATTTGGTATCGACCTGCCCCTGTGTATTTCAGAGGAAAATATTAAATTGTGAGCCAATTAGGTCAAATTTACCCCGGCTTACCGGGTATTCGCCAAAGAGATACTTTCGATCCAAATATACCAGCGCACGATGGCCAATGAGATCTTACTGTGCGCTGATAGACAATTAAGAGACAATTCATGCCTGGTTGCCCTTAGAAGGACATAAGCTGGATAAGCAGAGCCACCCGCAGAAGTTCCCTTATCCGACAAGTCTTCAAGAAAATCCTCTGCGGGTGACTCTCGCCCCGGTTGCGACGCGCATGCTCCAGCAGCTGATCGAGGCAGCGCAGGTCTTTCAGAATCTGAGGCGTTTAATAGATCAGGGAACTACTGCGCGGCGCGGAAGAGTATTCTTTACAAAACATGTTTGCGTCATGAAAATAGTCAACTGCGTGTTACATCAAAATCGCATAACACAGATCTCCTTAAAGGTCACAGGTGCAGGTCAGCCAATAGATGCATTCGCGAAGACGCAGCGTAATTGAAATACACGCATTTACACGTAGCTATTTATAAGCAACCTGAATAACAGCGGATTCCTTATCAGATCAACGGAGAGAAAAACTGTTAAACCCATTACCATTTTACTAAGTGATAAATAGAAATATTATTTCATTATGTAAAGCAAAAGAAAAGTTATAAAAGAAAAATGTTTTATTTTAATATAAATATATATTCCATTTTATTTTTGTTTTATAATGTAATTTGAGGAAAATCGTGACAATCGGAAATAATTTATCCATATTCGCTTAAACTTATAACACACATTTCACGCGGTGAATGTTCGACTACGATTTTTCATGTATTCTCAATTGCACGTGTGATAACACTATTCGGCGTAAATGCTGTCTGTGAAATGAAGTTAGAAAATTTACGTTTCTAAATAATTAAATTGAAAATTATTGTGTATTTTTTCACTTGTTAGTCGCATATCCACCGCGTGAGATATGTGTTATTATAGTCAAACCACACAAAAGTGTTCGTATTAAAAACAAATACTATGGTAGATTATGTGAGTCTTCACATGTCTTTTTATGTGTTTATTTCTTCTCCATCGAAATATATAGTATGTCTTTATTTGATTAACAGGCAGTTTCCTTTCGACACATTCAAATCACACTTTTATAGCCTCGTCATGCGAAAATGGGTCTTATGGCGTTTCGGCAGCGTAGCTCAAGCCCAGCCTGGGCAATTGGGCAGTCTGGTCAGAGGCGACGTTGTCCGCTATGGAATAATACCCATTTTCGCATGACGCGGGTCTTAAAAAATATCATTGCGTATTGTAAATGACACATTTTAGAAAAATGCTTTTCAATATAAAATTGAATTCAAACTGTGTTATTAATAGCAAACTGACAAATAAGGGAAGCCTATTCAGGCGTTCAGGAACGATTTCCAGACTGTCTGACCGAGTACGGCAAACATTTGTGGTTAGATAATTAAACGATTTCCCTCTTATCGTGGCACTATACTCTTTCGGTAGTTTTTTGTTTTCTCCTCTTGAAAGCAAAACTATGTAATCAATGTTTATCGATAGACCATTATGACGATTACAGACCATGAAATTCTGCGAGATTGATTTTTACGCGTAATTGTAAATTGGCCACAATTTTGTTCTACATCCTTTACGCTGTGCACAGACGAAGTGATTTGGCCAAAGTTCTCTAAAATCAGCCATTGAAATATTCGAACGAATTCATTCGGGTCTGCTCGCGTTATGTAGAGGTCATTTAAGGTGAAAAGCTGGGTAAAAACAGCTACCCCGAAAAAGCGCTTTAGTGTTCTATACCGATCTTCATGACTACCTTATTCGTGAGTTAAAAGTATTGCTCGCAGATTTATTTATTTATTTATTTTTATCAATTATCTTCCTATATAGTTTGAATTTTTATATGTTGTAAAAAAAATGTTTTGTAAAGGGAATTTCCATCATGAAATTATATTTTTAGTGTGATAGGTTTCGATATGCCAACAATATTCATTTGATATGATGGTGATTGCAAATTTTATTTTATATAAACTGGTTCTGATTATACAATTTCCATAATATTGTCCATGCTTTCAGAACGTCTAAAAAGGGACATGTTGTTGTTATTTTGTCTAAGTCATCTCTATAACATCAGTAGGATGATAAACAGTGCACACACATCTCGACCTGTGCGTTCAGACACACTCTTCATAATTTTGAATGGGTTGTGTTTATTTCAAACTTGCGATTTAAAAAGCGATACTTAATTTTGAAAAATGAGTTGCGACAAATGTTATGCAATAGCGAACAACTTCTGTGCCTTCAGCGCTTTGATTAAATTGAGGTATTTTTTTCATGAACCTAATCTTATACACTATTTTCAAAATATAAAAGAAAATGATACTACTTTTTATAATATAATACTTAAACAAACAAAAAAAGCCTTCCAGATCCGGAAGGATTTTCGTGTGATGGCACTGGCTGTCGCCAGTAGCCGTGGGGAGATAACCGCTGCGTGGAGTTTGAACTCAAGGGTGTAGAAAGGCAGTTATTAAACTGTTAAATACGTTTTCTCAAAGGCAATTTGCTTACAGTTTTGTATTAACTGCTTCTGATTATCTCAATTCTATCAAAATATCAACTATACAATTGATATTTATAACCTAACATCAATTTCACATTAATAATGGAATGTATGGAATGCATGGCAACGTCTTTTTCATTTCAAAAATTGGATCCATGTTCAGCAATTCGGTAACATTTATGTGTGGTTATCTACTGGCTTTCATCCAACTACTGACTACTCACATTCCTATAGCATCTGTTATTCTGCAAAACATGCAGCTAACGACTTTGCTTACAAGACGGTAGGAAATAACATGAGGGTTAACACGGTTTTAGTTATTTGTTTGTTTGTTCAGTTGGGTTTTTTGCCATTTTAATAGTATTTCAGTCATATTATGGCGCTCACCATCTCCCTATGTTTCTACGTAAGCTGTTGAACATACGTATGTCAGCAAATAACCACTGTCCTATTTGAATCAGAGGTAGTATTTCATGACCAATCCAAACACACGTTATTTTGCAATGGGATCAAACCCAATATCCCCATATTTGTGTGGATAAAAAATGACGTTAAGTAGTAAATANTAAATGCAGGCGAACTGGCAAAGACTCACATTTTCCCATTACTGGCAACTACCTACATGTTATCTTCATTAAAAGCACCAAGATAAAAATGTTCATGTGAAGATGAACTTGTTTAAAAAATTGCATCGCTCTGACGGTTGCACTTTTGTGATAATGTGTGACATACAATGGACTAACGGGAATTTAACCAACAATATCTCTATATTAGCCCTAGATTGGCCGGATGTAAATTTATTTTTCAACCTCATATTGACTCTAACAACGGTTCGACATAAAATGTACTGTTTGGTACATCGGCATACTTTTATCATACCACCTTAATATGGCCAATAGTTGGCCAATACCGCTTGCACTAAACATGTTCAAGGAAAATGAGCTTCATTTTGTTACCATCTGAGCATTGACTCTTATATTATTAAGTTATAGAAACATAGGTTGAAACAATTTATAATAATTTGTTTTTGATGTGTTTTCTGTTATCAACAAACATATGTATCTAGTTTAAAATAGATGCATATATAAACTATAGGATGGATTTGACACGTTATAGTAACATAAAATAAAAGAGAGGCGCCGATTATCAGATATCAGTGGTATAGAAATAGACAACCCTTCGGGTACTGCTTTCTGCTTCCCATTTGCTGCTGCAAACTATGTTAATGTTTGACTGAAGAGTATTATATACACATATATTAGCCGAAATAAGCTGATTCAGAATAACCCGATACTTGGAAAATGTTATGGGGTCGTAAATTGGGAGGGGGCGTACGCCGTTTCCGCCTCTTCCCCTCTAAATCCGCCTCTGAAATGAGCATTAAAATCCTTGCCAACTTGCTTTCGAAAAATTGCCAGAACACATCCGATCTCGATGTCATCAATATACTAGTTGGCGACATGAAGTTCGCGGGATTCATCTTGATTGTTCTCGTCGGAATATTATTCAAATGCAACAGCTGTTTTCCTGAACATCGATATCATGACATACTTGATTATTCCAAATATGCTTTAAAAGATATAAGCCACAATGGGATAAGAGAAGTGGATTTCAGACAAGAGGTCGTAGCAGCTTTGAATGAAAGTTTGGCTGGATCAACGCAAATGGACACCAGCGAATCAGTTGAAAGCAAGAAATCTCCTTTCAACTCAATAAACTTCAAGAGTGATAATAACTTTTTCACTTTTATCAATACCGTTGACAACGCGAAATTACTTGAGTTTATGTTGCACAAATACTTCTCTGATGCGCATAGAATAGCAGTATGTATGACACATTCAACAAGTCGATGACAAACTTTAGTAAGGAAACTGAGACACGATCTACTCAGAGAAGTAAAACGCATCGGATGACTCGAAGGAAAAAGAACCCGAACTTAAGGATGCAAGCATGCAAGTTAAGTCATTTATACAACGTTTGGGTGCATTAATGGACAATTTCACCTCTCAGGTAACACAATGTGTATATAGAGTTAAGTCCGATATTAGGACCTTTTAAGGGGTTTGCATTACAATTAGCACGAGATATGAGATGAATCCTAAACCTGCATCTTGAGAAGATGTCGACAAAAGCGGTGTCCATACAATATATCCTGACTTCAAACCATCCGGTCTGAAAGTATAGTGTGAGAAAGATCATGACAAGGCTTGGCTGGTTATTCAACGTCGTAAGTACGGCACGGTCGATTTTGATCGCTCCTGGGAGGAATACAAGACGGGATTCGGGAATCTGACTGGGGATTATTTGCTGGGGAACGAGTGTATCTACCATCTTACTAAATAATAAGTCTCGCCAACTGCGAATAGACATGGAGACATTGGAAGGCAAGAAGCCGTATGCAATGTATTCTGAGTTCGGTGTGTCGTCAGAGACAGCAAAGTACAAACTGAGTGTTAAAGGGTACAGTGGGGATGCTGGAGATATGTTAAATTGTCATAATGGCCAGATGTTCTCCACTTACGATGCCGACAATGACTGTCATGGTAGTTCTTGTTGTGCTTGTTCCTATCGTGGAGGTTAGTGGTTTTATGCTTGTTTTGCTTGCCACCTTAACGAACAATACTTTTACTAACATGAAACTGTGTCATCATCCCTACTTCAAGTGTATTGGGGCAGTTCGACGTTGCTTAGATATGTGGCCATGAAAAAACACTAGATAGCAGTGGTTTTATTAGTTATGGCGTTACATTTCATCCAAATGAGAATAAAAACATAACCACCGCGTGTGTCTTTATCAATACAACTGACATTTACTGTTTATTAACATTTCAAGTTAATATTTGTTTGTGTAATAAACAGTAATTTATTTCCGGTATTCACAAATGGTAACCAATTATTGTTCTGAAAATATATCAAATCGTAGAAACCTAAAACATAAACCATTATCAAAATACTTTGTATGCATATAGGTATAACTACTTCGCGTCAAATGGTAGAAACCTAAAACCTAAACCATTATCAAAATACTTTGTATGCATATAGGTATAACTACTTCGCGTTTTAGGACTTATTAAGAAAATATTAATTGACATGATATATATGTATTTATTCGAGATACAAATTACTTTTATAATAAACTAGACAATATAAGATGGATTCATACTAAAATATCTTACATATATGACATTACATAATAATATATGACGAAACGATGTTACTGTTAAATTCATTATAACGGAAAATTTTCGAGTGTGCGCGAGAATACTTTCACATGAGATTGACACGTGTAAAAAAGTAGCAGATCACAATAACGTGCAACTCAGTTTTGACGCAACGTGAAAGGTCTTAACGTAGTTGCCGTTTAGACTGTTTTAAATAGTGAAGTCTAGCTAGGGATGGAGTATAATATAATGTTTCTGAATCATCTTTGAAAAATATAAGTTGCACCAACTGTGAATATACATAGACACTTGTGAAGACAGAAAGACCTATGTACTTCAAATTGGTTTAGTGTTTCGCAAGAGCCTGGCAATACAGACTGACTGTGGGTGAGTTCATTGGGAGCGCATTGCCTAACCAGAAATAATTGGTGGTTTTTGTGCAGGCTTGGATTATTTCAACCATCTGATAAAAATGTTCTGCTGTGAATAATATGAACATACTCAAATGAAGACAATATGACTAAGGAAGTTAAAATGAGTTCGTTTTTTACGTCAGAGCCATTCATTATCAACTTACCTCTGATCTATTAAATATGAGCGGTATTGATGGTTGAATTGTTGTTGTTAAATCATATCGACCAGTCAATGACTGCCAAAATGGTCAACATTTTCACTAACAAAACCGTGTATAATTACAGAAAACAGCGTTAGCGCGTTATTTAGCTAATTGCTAATTAAGCTCAGTATTGTCAGGTTATTGTGGACGAACCGTGCATGACTATTTCTCTCCCTAACTTTTGCAGTTTACGCACGAAACAATTCTTTTGATGTTACGTATGGTAAGGCAAGTACATTTCCAACATTAAACATGTGGACATTTGTTTGTTCACAAGTTAAAGGCAACTGTTTTTAAACTACCTGAAATGATTCAAACTGTTGATGTTTACGAGTATTTCTCATGACAATGCAATCTCTAGTTTTCAATTCTGTTCTTCATGTCTACGATTGGTAGAAGATATCATCATGCATTTAATACAACTGTTTCCATACAGGACATCAGTTTATTAATCTAATTTATTGTGTAGCCCCGCCATTTATATTTATATATATATATATATATTGGGATGTTATTCATATATGTTATTAAAATCATGGGTACGATTCAATGCCACTAATATGTATATGAATATATTTATTAAATATGTTTTCCGTCTTGTTTACTTATAACCGTCAATCTATTTTGCAAATAAATATGGAAAGACATCTCAGTTTTATATTTGTAAGCAAAACGTTGCAAAATTACGTACGTATAATTATATATTATATAATTAATATGTATCTGTAAAACCACCAGACAAACAGCATAATAACGTATATAAACATACACTTCATAATTAATTGTGTATGCATATCAATTGCAATGGATAGTAATTCCGTTTGATCGGTGTGTAAGAAACAGCGAAAATTGTTTTACAGATACAAGTTTAAATTGCTCGTTGTAAATTAGTCGATATAATTTTATAACATTTAGATAGGCATCTTGATTGCATTGATTTAAATACCAAATGATGCAATCTTCGCCTTGAAATATACGATATGATTCTGTTAAATTTGTGATACTTTGGAAAGTATAGAATGCATTTTGTATTTTATATTTAATGATCCCAAACGTACAAGTACACTGCAGGCGGCGGATTTTTCGACTTGAAGGGATTGTTCTTTTGAAGTATTTACTTCCCTTTAAGAGTTTTTGTATTCGCCATTCACACTCTTAACAACACCTGAATAGTGAAGTTATATCCTTTATGCAGTTTTGTTAAAGTATAGTATTGAATGCATCCGTTTGAATATTTTGCTAAACAACATAACCCTACTTGGTATTGGCAGTCTCAGATTACTGTATTAATTTTCTTTAGTCCTTGATTTCCATAATACATATTTCTTGGTTCTTTTACCGATGTTTATTATACACATTTCATAATAAAACAATATTCAATGTTGTCGAAAAATGTATTTTCTGCACAAGTCAAATGTTCATTGTTTTAAATGGCACATATTTAAATGTCGTCTTGACAATGTCTCATTTATTGTGTGCTCTGACTACATGCTTGTCAAACTAAAATTTCCAAAACTGCAAGATCAATATACGATTCTTATGAATAAATGTAATACAAAGGGATCGCTGCATTTTAATCAGGTATCAAGTCCGGTTCGTTCGATCATGCACGGCGTTATTGGAAGCCCTATACTATGCGATGTTGACTCTACCTACTCAAGCGTCATCTTTCATAAAAAAACCTTGCTCTTTCTAGATTATAATCAAAACGTACAGTTTTAAATGGTAATTCTGCGAAGGTTATTAATTCTTCTGAATTGAATAAAATACATAAACGTGATGCGTATTATGTTGTATAAAACTACATCTTTGAGTTTATCGATTATACTTATACCGTTTACAGTTCAGCATTATAAAACATTTAGCTAATAAGTGTTATTCCAACGTGTAGCAATGTTGTTCACACAAAAATCGTAGATATAAATTAAAAGTTCAATATGTATATTTTAAACTACTGTTGCTCTGTAAAATTATGTATTCATATAAACACGCAATTAGTTATATTTAAGGAAAATATTGAAACATTATTAAATAAGCCAACTCGCTGTAAATACTTGCTAAGCACTCGAAAAACTGGATTATGGAGCTGATTTTTATTCTGTGCGTTGAAGCACTTAATTCACGTTGATAAGTAAAGCTGTATCATATGTTTCACTACACTACATGTTCAAGTTGTTGCTATCGCAAACACTTTGGACAATAAAACACAAAGGGTACTGTGATCTATCTGTAATATGAACACAACACACATATTCAATATAATTTAATTATTATCGTTTTCTTGAGTTGTCTCATTGAATACATCTACGGCGCCCTATTATGCTTTACATAACATTAATATGTTTCTTGTTTGCCATTATGGGTTTGATAAAAAAAATTTAATGCAAAATCCCATGCTATAATTAGTTCAACAGCAAACAAAGTGTGTGCAAATTATTACGGCTGGCCCACGGTATTATTGTCCTTTGTACGGAGTTCTGAAAGCGGAGCAATAGTTGCTGCTAAAGCTACTGGCGTTGCTGCTGTTAGTGCATTTACTGAGTATGCTAATGGAAGTGCTACTGAACGTGCTGCTGTTAACACTGATGTTTAACAATAAAACTGTCAATAGGCTTAGGGTCAAACATACAAGGTGCGCGATTTCAATTAATATGCATACATTAAGTCATCGATGATGCTATGTGCTGTTTTAGAGGCGAGTGCCTTTATCATCATATTATGTTAAATTATATAAATCCAGGCATACAGCTATAAATGCATTACACTTTCGTCATATGTGCATACAGATAATGCAAGCGTAATGTGTCGGTATATTAAATGCTATCGTTGATGTTATTTCTATCGACACGTATGTACTAGAACAATTTATATAAGCAGCCGCACGACCAATGCCATGTTAAGCCTTATGATTTCCGGTTATAAATTGGATCAACATTCAGTTAAGATGTTTGCCATTCGGTCACATTTATTACGGTCTCCTCATACTTGAAACTCTCTAAGGCACTTATTTTCAGCCAATTAGACAAATCACTTAAGCACAGGAAATATAAGTGCTGCCAAACTTGCGGTGAATGACTTTGTTTACAAGACAGTATTAAAAAGAGGAGGGTTACAACTGATTTGTATAAAGACAAAAAAGTTTGATTCCGTATGATTTTTTCATCTTGAATTAAAGCCAGATGTTCAGTATGTCTTCGCTTATGAATAATGATTATCAAAATCTACATAATCCGACGCTTTAATAGACGAGTTGGTTGAATCTTATGCATTTGATTTAAGGACCTTTTGAAATCTGATAGTATGCAGTACTTTTGTTAGGTTCCTCTTTTGCTTACCACACATGTACAAAAACACTGTTTTAACGAGAAATCATACGACGTCAAATAGATTGCGGATATGCGTCCGAAAAGTTTCTTGAACACATCAGTTATATTTTAGATCTAGGTACAAGTTACAGCCGCCATGAAGTTTAAGACATTGACTGTGATTGTGATCTTCGGAATATTCGTCAAATACAGCATATGTTTTCCGGAAAATAGAAACAATGCCAAAGTCGGTGATGCAGAATACGATTTACAAGAGCTTAGGCACGAACAAAAAAGAGAAATAGATTACAGGCAAGATGTCGCGGCAATTCTGTATGAACTGTTGACTGGATCAACGCGAATGGATCCCATTGAATCCGGCAAAGGCAAGAAATCGCCTTTCAACTCAATGCAATTCAAGAGTGATAATAAATTTTTCACATTTATCAATACTTTAGACTACGCGAAATTACCTGACTTTATGTTACACAAATACTTCTGAGTGCTCATAGATCCGTAAATAACAGTATGTACGACACACTCAACAATTCGATGACACAGTTTAGTAAGGAAACCACGGAACTGAGACACGATCTGCTCAAAGAGATAAAACGCATGGATTACTCGAAAGAAAAAGAGCCAGAATTTAAGGATGCAAGCATGCAAGTTAAGTCATTAATAGAGCGTATGGGCGCATTAATGGAGAATTTCACATCTCAGGTAACACAATATGTATCTAGAGTTCAGTCCGATATGAGGACCTGTCAAGGGGTTTGCAATACAATTAGCACGAGACATGAGGTGAATCCTAAACCTGCATCTTGTGATGACGTCGACAAAATCGGTGTGCATACGATATACACAGACTTTAAACCATCCGGTCTGGAAGTATATTGTGAGATCGATCAAGGCAAGGCTTGGCTGGTTATTCAACGTCGGATGTACGGAACGGTCGACTTTGATCTCTCCTGGGAGGAATACAAGACGGGATTCGGGAATCTGAGTGGGGATTTCTGGCTGGGGAACGAGTATATCTACCATCTTACTAAATACAAGTCTCGCCAACTGCACATAGACATGGAGACATTTGAAGGCAAGAAGGCGTATGCAGTGTATTCTGAGTTCGGAGTGTCGTCTGAAGCAGGAAAATACAAGCTGAGTATAAAAGGTTTCAGTGGGGATGTGGTCGATTATTTAATTCAACATAATGGCCATATGTTCTCAACGTACGATGCAGACAATGACAGTCATGGCAGTAAATGTTGTGCATGTGACTATCGTGGAGGTTGGTGGTTTTATGCTTGTTATGCTAGCCACCTTAACGGAAAGTACTATTACAAACATGAAACTGTGGTATCATCTCCAGTACCAATGATTTGGGGCGGTTTATCGTCGCTTAGATATGTGGTCATGAAAATACATTAAATAGCAGTTGTCACATTGGTATGGTTTAAAATACTCATCACAATTTGAAGACAAACGTAACCATTTAGTGTGCCCTGCATTTAAACAACTGAAACGAATTGTTTATTTTTTATTGATCATGTGTGGAAAAACTTAAACTGTTATTTATTTTTGGTTTGTACATATGATAATCATTCACTGTTCCGCAAATATATATAATGGTAACACAAAAAAGTGAACAATTCTCAAAGATATTTGTTTAAGGCATATACATGTCACTACTCCGCGTCTTAGAGTTCAATTACGAAACAGTGAATGAGAAGATGGGCATGTATTTATCCGAGAAAAAAAAAACACTTTTACATGAAACTAGACGATTCACATTATGCACCACCTAACAGTGCCACATGGAAAGATATTCGAACGAAAAAAAGTTCAAAGGTGGGAAGAACACTTTTTCATGCAATTGAGACGTGTAAAAAGTAGCAAAAGAGGACATTGAGTTTGCCCCAGCACTCCCATCTCATAAACTAACTAGACTCAAGAACATTTTTACGAATTTGGAATTTTTGCTGCGATTTCAAGGTGTGTTTTTCTACTAAGATTGTGACAACATCGATGAAAAAGTAGTCCCCGAAGAATAACTTGATTTTATTGTTGAGCGGGTTTCCGCACCCACATTCGCAAGTAGCAAGAGCAACATGTCCTGTCAGCGGAATCCCGGACACATTGATGACGTGAAAATGCGAGAAAAATTTCTTCTTTTGAGAGAACACAGACGAAGTAAAAATGTCACGAAAATCACCAGTAAATTGTTTCCGTCTAGGGGACATCATGGTTTTGCTCCCAAAGCTACCACGGTTGTCTCATATTGATGTTCACCAAGCATAGATGATTTAAATGTTTGCTTTTATTAGTGCATATACTTAATTTCATGTTTAAATAGTAAACGCCTGTAATGCTTTGTTAATGTGTCAATAAAGAAGATTTATAGACGCTTGGTTTTGAATGATGGTGTATGACCTACGCATGCGCAAATAATCGACCTTAATCGTCACGCTGGTGTATACACGTGTATATAAACACCAGTATTGGGACATGAACCGTATGATTATTATCGGCTTTTATTAGAATCACTGTGCAAGTTAGGTAATCAAAACCGTCAATTATGGAAGTGACAGCCAATTACGAAGCTCGCAAAGTTCCAAACCTTTGTTTACAATCGTAACGACCGTCTGCAGTGTCTCTTGAGTAAGGTTATCATGAAAGACTAGATGATAACATGTATATCCCTATTAAATCCAATTGAAGTGACATTATAAATAACCCTCCCGGAGAGAAGTAAGATCCGTCTGTAAATTTAGCACACTGCAATACAATCCATATGAATATATCATGGAAACTTACTCCTGCAAGCATATTTGGCAATCTCAAACGAGTTGTCTCTCATCGTCAACGTTTTCATGCTTGTGGCTGCGCAATTTGAAGATTGTTGCATACATATTCTCAAAGACTTATGACCAATTTGCTTTAAGTTTTGTGTTAACAACTGCCGATAATCTTAATTTATCAAAGTATAAAATATAAAATTGATATTAACGGCCTTACATAAGTTTCAAAATAACAATAAAATGTATGGAATTCATGACCTCGTCTTTTTCATTAACACATTGAATCCATGTTCAGCAATTCGGTAACATTTATGTGCGGTTAACGACGTACATCCAGCCAACTACTAACTATTCACATTCCTATAGCATTTGTTATTCTGAAAAACATCCAGCTAACTACTTTGTTTATACGACTGTAGGCAATACAATGAGGGTTAATACGGTTTTAGTTATTGGTTTGTTTGTTTAGTTGGGTTTTGCCGTTTGAACAGTATTTCAGTCGTATTATGTCGCTCACCATCTCCCTATTTTTCTACGTAAGCTGTGAGACATACGTATGTCCGCTAATGAACACTGTCCTATTTGAATCAGATGCAGGGAGAGAATGACCATAGAAGTATTTCATGACCAATCCCAACACACAAGTTATGTGGCGGGGTCGCGGATCTATCCCGCGATCCACTGATTTGTACTCCAGAACTCTATCGACGCAATCAATAAATTAATGTAGGGAATATACATTTTATATTTTGAATGTCTAGTTTAAACTATTAAATTTGGACGATCCGGAAATATGCTACTTTTGTTTTGCTCCTTTGTTGTCTACCGCATACGTTTACGATCGCTGTAATTAGGGTGAAATTATCTGACGTAAATGCAGGCGCATCAACAGGATTTTGGGTTAGTGGGGTGGAATGTTTACTGTAACCAACTTTGACAAAAACACAACACAAGGCATACTTCATGAAAACTGGCAAAGACTCACATGTCCCCATGACCAGCAACTACCTACATGTTAACTTCATTAACAGCGCCAAGATAAACATGTTCATGTGAAGATGAACTTGTTTACAAAATGGCAACGCTCTGACGGTTGCACTTTTTTGATTATGTGTGACATAAAACGGACTAACGGAAATCTAACCAACACGATCTCTATATCAGCCCTAGATTGGCCGGATGTAAATTTATTCGTCAACCTGATATAGAGTTTAACAACGGTTCGACATCAAATGTACAGTATAGTACAGCGGCATAATTTTGTCATGCCAACTTAATATGGCCTATAGTTGGCCAATACCGCTTGCACTAAACATTTTCTCGGAAAATTAGCTTAATTCTGTTGCCATATGAGCATTGACTCTTATATTTTTTAGTTATAGAAACAAAGGTTAATTTTTTTTAATAATATGTTTTTGATGTGTTGTCTGTTATCAACAAACATATGTATCTAGTTAAAATACATTCATATACAAACTATAAGATGGATTTGACACGTTATAGCAAAACAAAATAAAAGAGAGGCGCCGTTTATCAGATATCAGTGGTATGAAAATAGACAACCCTTCGAGTACTGCTTCCTTCTTCCCATTTTCTGCTGCAAACTATTTTAATGTTTTGACTGAAGAGTATTATACATATATCAGCCGAAAACAGCTGATTCAGAATAACCCGATACTTGGTTAATGTTATGGGGTCGTAAATTGGGAGGGGGCGTACGCCGTTTCCGCCTCTTCCCCTCTAAATCCGCCACTGAAATGGGCATTCAAATGCATGCCAACTTGCTTTCGAAAAGTTGCCATAACACATGCAATTTCTCTGTTATCAATATACTAGTTGGCGACAAGAAGTGCGCGGGATTCATCTTGAATGTTCTCGTCGAAATATTATTCAAATGCAACAGCTGTTTTCCTGAGCATCGAAATAATGACATACTTGATGATTCTGAATATGCTTTAGAAGATCTAAGGCACAATGGCAAAAGAGAAGTGGATTTCAGACAAGAGGTCGTAGCAACTTTGAACGGAATTTTGGCTGTATCAACGCAAATGTACACCAGCGAATCTGGTGAAAGCAAGAAATCTTCTTTCAACTCAATGCACTTCAAGAGTGATAATAATTTTTTCACTTTTATCAATACCTTTAACAACTCGAAATTACTTTAGTTTATGTTTGACAAATACGTCTCTGATGCGCATAGAGCCGTGAATAGCAGTATGTACGACACACTCAACAATTCGATGGTTCAGTTTATTAAGGAAACGACGGAACTGAGAGACGACCCGCTCGGAGAAGTAAAACGCATGGAAGACTCGAAGGAACAAGAGCCCGAATTTAAGGATGCAAGCATTCAAGTGAAGTCATTTATACAACGAATAGACGCATTAATGGACAATTTTACCTCTCATGTAACACAACACGTATCTAATCTAGGATTCAGTCTGAATTTAGGACCTTTCAAGGGGTTTGCAATAAAAGTTGTACGAGACATGATGTTAATCCTAAGCCTACATCTTGTCACGATGTCGACAAAAGCGGTGTCCATACAATATATCCTGACTTCAAACCTTCCGGCCTAGAAGTATATTGTTAGATCGATCAAGGCAAGGCTTGGCTGATTATTCAACGACGGAAGTTCGGAACTGTCGACTTTGATTGCCCCTGGGAGGAATACAAGAATGGCTTCGGGAATCTGAGTGGGGATTTCTGGCTTGGAAACGAGTATATCTACCATATGACTAAATACAAGTCTCGCCAACTGCACATAGAAATGGAGACATTTGAGGGCAAGAAGGTGTATGCGATGTATGACGAGTTCGGTGTGTCGTCAGAAACAGGAAAGTACAAGCTGAGTGTTAAAGGTTTCACTGAGGATGCTGGCGATTATTTAATTCAACATTATGGCCAGATGTTCTCCACTTATGATTCAGACAATGACAGCTACGGTAGTGGGTGTTGTGCATGTGGCTTTCGTGGAGATTGGTGGTTTTATGGTTGTTATACTAGGCACCTTAACAGAAAATTCTATTACAAACATGAAACTGTGTTATCATCTCGACTACAAGTATTTTGGGGCAATATTGCGTCGCTTAGATATGTGGTCATGAAAATGCATTAGATACCATTAATTATATTAGTATGGTATAAACTGTTCATCCAAATATGAGAACAAAAGTATCATCTAGTGTTTCCTTCATTCATAAAACACTCTAGTTTTTATTTATTGGTTATTTGTGGGACAAAATTGTTTTTTTTTCTTCTGTAGATATGGTAAAAAATGTGTTCTGGAAATATATAAAATGGTAAGACCAAAACAGTTGAGCCATTATCGAAATATTTGTTTTGGGCATATACGTGTAACTACTATGCGTCTTAAGAGTTCAATAACGAAACAGGCAATGAGGAAATGTACATGTATTTATTTGTGATAAACATTACTACTACCGAAATTAGTCGATATAAGATTATTTAATATTGCACTATACAACATATTTCTTGTTTAAGTGCAATTGAATCGACTTAATAAGAATAAGTATATTAGGGTAGTTTCTTGTCACTTAGATATGTTGTCATGAAAATACACTAGATAGCAGTGATTGTATTAGTTATGATATTAAGTTTTAATCCAAATTATAAGATAAACATATCCAGCATGTGTCTCTTTATCCAAACAAATTAAATTTATTGTTTATTAGCATTTCAAGTAAGCACTTGTTTGCGGAATACAATGTAATGTATTTGCGGTATGCACATATGGTAACCATTTATTGTTCTGAAAATATATCAAATGGTAAAGACCTAAAATGTGAACCATTATCGAAATATTTGTTCTGCATATAAGAGTAACTACTTCCCTCTTTAGGGAGTTCAATAAGGAAACAGTAAATGGCATGATATACTAGTTTATCATACCGCTACATTACATCTGCCTAATATAACGCTTTCTGATATATTTGTTAAATAACTTCAACAAAAAGTTGTTATATCAGTCTATTTTAGGAGATGTGTAATACTACTCAGAATCAACTATAAAGTCATCATTTTAAGTAAAATATAATCAGATTCAACAAAACAAACAAGCCTCGCCATTTATTTTATTTTAAGCCTCGCCTGATATATTACAACACGATCAGGCAGTAACCTGTTATTCTCTATACATGTTTATGTATTTATGCGAGATAAACATTACTATTATAAACAACTAGACAATTAAAGATGTTTTAGTACTACAATATTTGACATATATGAAATTTCATGAAAATGTAGGACGAAACTCTGTGACGGGGAAAGAAATCCTTACGGAAAATGTTTTAATTTTCATTTGTACGGAGTTCTGAAAGCGCAACTATAGCTGCTGCTGTTCTTACTGGCGTTGCTGCTGTTATTGCTAATACTGACTATGCTGATGGCAGTGCTACTGAACGTTCTGCTGTTGCCACTGATGTCAACACTAAAAATGTCAATAAGAGTTAAGCATACAATGTACGCGATTACAATAAATTGTTCTACATTAAGTCATCGATGATTCTTTGTGCTGTCTGAGAGATACAAATGCATACTAACTTGATTGTGTATGGTGATGTTTTATACTTTAAGTTTTCGTTTGTTCATTACACATACCATTAGGATGATGCGTACCCAATTGGGGCGGTTTTATTAAATAAATATTTATACATAATATGCAATCAATTTGCGCCCTAAAAGTGATTTGACAGTGGAAACGTAGTACACAACATATACATTCTGGTAACTATCTTCAATACACTATTAAGGGGTGTTGTGACAGTTTATTTAACCGAGGAAATATTTATAGCAGCACCTGCTGCTATTATCACAACCCAATATTTTTGTTATCAAAATCATCGCAAATGACCGAGTTGGTTCATAATTGGTTTAAAGGTCAGTGGTTCGATCCCAGGTACGGTTAACTTTTTTTACTTTTTTTTTCTTTCTTTTATTTCATTCTTGTTTTTACTGCAGATCTTTAGTCCTGTTGTTTACATTAATCACTTTAAAGCATTTACTCACAAACTTCAAAACATGCCGAAATCTGTCAACAAGTTCCTGTTATTGATGATTAAGGTCTAGTTTGATACTATATGGTCTTACGTTTGTGAGAAAATATTGTATTATTGTTGTTGTTTTTGTGCAAGCTTTTGTGATCCCAGTTAAGATTGTAAAAAAATTCTAATGTGTATGCATATCTCTAACAATCTATGTAACGGTACTTGGGTTTTGCCTTATTGCTGTATTTTATGAAATTTACTCAGACGGTAGGGATGGTAAAAAAATAAAATCTCTGTTAAAAGTGCGGTGACCTCCAGTTTTTATTTTTGTTTTATGATAACAAAACGTAGATGAACATAGTTGAGCAATTTCGCAGAAAGTTATAAGATAGAACTTTTTTAATTCCATTTTTGTGGTAAAAATAGTAAAAATATTTAAAATTAAATTTCTTAAATGTTACTTGTGTTCTCCATTTGTTTGGTAGTTTGTTGTTTAATTAAATGGTATATGATTTATCTTAGCTTATATAATCTACATGTTTCCAAATTCATAGGCTATTAATCATTTTTATGCAACTATAGATTTTTCCGTTTTAATGACAATGCACATGTTATATAATGGTGAATAAAATCAAAACAAGGCCGGTGACCCTATGTTTTTATTTCATTTTTCGATGATGTCGACAAAAGCGATGTGCACACAATTTATTCTCACTTCAAACCATCCGGTATGGAAGTATATTGTGAAATCNAAGAGCAGTCAATATTGATAGTCAGGGGTGAGTGGACCTTTTGAGTGGTCAATATTGATAATCATGGGTGAGTGGGCTTTTAAGAGCAGTCATTATTGATAGTCACGGGTGAGTGGACCTTTAAGAGTAGTCAATATTGATAGTCATGGATGAGTGGATTTTTTAAGAGCGGTCAATATTGATTGTCACGGGTAAGTGGACTTTTTACAGCAGTTAAGCTGGATAGTCACGGGTAAGTTGACTTTTAAGAGCAGTCAATATTGATAGTAACGGGTGAGTGGACTTTTAAGAGCAGTTAATATGGATAGTCACGGGTAAGTGGACTTTTAAGAGCAGTTAATATGGATAATCATGGGTAAGTGGACTTTTAAGAGCAGTCAATATTGATATTCATGGGTGAATGGACTTTTAAGAGCAGTCAATATTGATAGTCACGGGTGAGTGGACTTTTAAGAGCAGTCAATAAGGATAGTCATGGGTGAGTTATCCATTAAGAGCCGTCAATATTGATAGTCATGGGTGAGTGGACCTTTAAGAGCAGTAAATATTGATAGTCATGGGAAATAGACCCAAAAGAGCAGTAAATATTAATATTCACGGGAGAATGGACTTTTAAGAATAGCTGAACATTGATAGTCATGGGTAGCTT
Organism: Dreissena rostriformis; assembly: GCA_007657795.1. NCBI lineage: Eukaryota > Metazoa > Mollusca > Bivalvia > Myida > Dreissenidae > Dreissena > Dreissena rostriformis. The sequence continues at coordinate 100,610 of VMBQ01004707.1, forward strand.
GATCTGTAAGATTTGATAACTTATAGCAAACGTCATGGGTGAGTGGACCTTGAAAAGCAATTGCATTTATGGTAATAGTCAAGAGTAAAGTATGAACAACTCTGCATCGCACATCAGGGACAATGTTGAATTTTGGGTCAAACCATGACCTCGACATAAAACATTAAGCTGCTCAGATCTATGTCAGGAGGCATCCCTGAGCTCAAATCCGGTGCTAGATTTTGGAGAATTACGGAGCTACACAGGTTTGACCCAAATTGCCCATACAAAGCGTGTTTAACTTAATGGTACAAAATATCTCAAAACAGACTTCCGATATGAGCTCAGCTATGGATCCGTCACATAGAAACTGAGGTTTTGTTGATGTCTTGGAACATGGATCTCTTTACCCAAAATTTTACCTTTGATGGTTACATCAGGAAAAATGTTGGCTTTAGGGTAAAACCATGACCTCAAAATAAAACATTAAGCTGCGCAGATCTATGTCCGGAATCATCTCTGAGCGCGAATCCGGTGTTAATATGAATATGTACATGTACTTCTACTACTACTACTACTACTACTACTACTACTACT
>VMBQ01004708.1:0-43620 GCA_007657795.1 Dreissena rostriformis
AGCTTCATCTTTAGTGGATGTATCTTTAAAAAAAAAAAAAATGTTTTTCCAGTTTTGAATTCAAGTCTACACTTTCCAATGCAAACCAGAACATGACGTTAACCAGCACGCAACACAAATGGGATGAAATGGGATTACCATATTGGAACGGTCGGTACACAGCAGTTAATAGACTGAACCTCACTTTGAACACAATTTGCCGTACACCGGCCACATGTTTAAATAAATATACAGGTGTCGTAAAATAAATGTCGTAAAATAAAATACTTTGAAAACTTTTGGAAAAATTGAAATATTCATATATTTAAGTTATTTATTGTAATATTTTTATTTGCCATTTGTGCTGTTTCCAGAAGAGTTAATAACAAGTCAATGCACATCTCGCTGTATGTATTTAAGCATAACGTGGACCTTTAATGAACTATATTTCAATTAGCCTTGGCAACCTTATTTAAAACGTATGGAGAAAAAACGCTGACGTGCACACGATTTACATAACTTTCCTTTCCTGGAAAAAACATGTTTCCCATTATCCACAAACATTTAGAGTTCGCGTAATAAGGATGTTAACCGTCAAATTAGGCGATGTAGTTTCACCGAACAGTTGGATGTACAATAGACAGAACTTGACAACTTGCATATCGTAATGCTTCCCAAAAGGAACTGCTTTCAGATTCACATAGCCCGAAAGTATCAAATTACACAGAAATAGACATTCCAATTAAGGGTGTGACCGAACGTCAGCGATGCATCAGTTGAGTTTAAACGAGCTTTTGAGGCATATGTATTAAAGATGGCGGATGTTGTTAGGACTTTAGGACAAAGAGTAAATAAGCGGAACATTTTCATTCACTTATGTTTTTTATTGTAGAGAGTATACAATTTACCATGGCTATCCGGTAACCACATTATTCCGCACCACGAATACACTGTTTGATAAGAGAAAAACGCACTGATAAAAAGTTATTGAACGTCTACATGTCAGCATGTGGTCCAAAAAGGTCAGCGTGGTGTCAAGTGGCTAGTTGGGATGGTAGAAAAACACGAAATGTACATAAAAGCTCGTCCTGTACATGATTCATTTGGTTTGAATGTGTCGCAGAATAACACTGTTGTCATACTTAAACGTTGAACTTAGCATATAAATCCATTGTTTCTATAGTTTCAACTGTTTTAGATGCGTAATGAATTTGTAAGTCGATTAAATGCTTCAGTACATTGCATACTGCAAGAAGTCGGAAAAGTTGACTAGCGAAAGCATTTTTCCTGAATTGTCGACCACGCGTGTTTATGGCATATGTTCAATGGTTTTCTGGGTTTTTTGTAAGCTACATGGCGTCATTCCTCGAAAGCAATTTATTGTTGGTTTCGTTAGAAGAAAAACAAAAGTAAAATGTAATGCACAAAGATCAGAAAGGAAAACAATGAAGCATTTGGTGCATTCAACGAGAAACGAACGAAGTTTGATTATCTGAGCTTACATTTTCAAAAAACTATATATGCACCAAACGTGTAAGCGAAACCAGAAATATAACGTTTTTTAGTCGTTTTGATCTTTTTGATAAAATAAATAGTAACTTTACCAATAGTCGTCGTGCACATATCATTTTGGTTCTTATGTAGTCCACTGTGCAATCTTTCTAATGATTACACTATTTGTTATTATTATCTGAGCTTACATTTTCAAAAAACTATATATGCACCAAACGTGTAAGCGAAACCAGAAATATAACGTTTTTTAGTCGTTTTGATCTTTTTGATAAAATAAATAGTAACTTTACCAATAGTCGTCGTGCACATATCAATTTGGTTCTTATGTAGTCCACTGTGCAATCTTTCTAATGATTACACTATTTGTTACTACAATTTTTGTATTTTTAATACTAAAACGATAACAACTACGACTACTTAAATCATTATTTTATTTCAAAATATAATTTTTAAATTTTATATCTCCTTCTGATTTAGAAAAAAAATATGATGAGTATTTACAGAATTTGCTTGAAATAAACATGTTATTTGAAAAGACATGTGTGTGAAACATCTAATTAATTTACTTACATGTTCTTTAAATCTGACTTCAATATTACACAGAACATTATTTGAATTAAACTGACATTTTTGTGTGAATATTCTTTATAAATGTTATGCAAAAGAAATATGTGTAATCGCACCGTACAACTTAAAAAACATATACATATGGATGTTATTCGAATCATGTAATTGAATGTATTTAGACACAGACAATAATATATTTTATTTGTGGAATAGCCAATATCAACCTCATGCCGACAAACTTTTCATGAAAACCTTCTTTATAAGTGCGGTTTTTGATTAGCAAACATTGTCTACATGCAACGGGATTATGTGGTACTTACGGAATACCGTTAGTGCCATCGTGGTTACACATTAAAATCCAGAGGGCGACAATGCGACAATGCGATAGTACGATGACGACAGTGCGACAATACGATGAAGACATTGTGATAGTTCGATGATGACAGTGCGACAATACGATGGCGACAATGCGACAACGCGATAGTACGATGGTGACAATGCGATAGTACGATGACGACAGTGCGACAATACGATGGCGACAGTGCGATAGTGCGATGGCGACAATGCGACAATGCGATAGTGCGATAATACGATGACGAGAGTGCGAAAAATACGATGGCGACAGTATGATAATACGATGGCGACAATGCGACAATGCGATAGCGCGATAAAACGATGACGACAACAATACGATGGCGACAATGCAATTATACGATGACGACAGTGCGACAATACGATGGCGACAGTGCGATAGTACGATGGCGACAATAAGATAGTGCGATAATACGATGACGACAGTGCGACAATACGATGGCGACAATGCGATAGTACGATGGCGACAATACGATGATACGATGGTGACAGTACGATATGACTATCGCATTGTCGCCATCGTACTATCTTGTTGTCGCATTGTCGCCATCGTACTATCGCATTGTCGCCACCATAACATAGATACCATAACAAGCTATTGTTTCGTAATAATATAAGTAACATATATTCTAAAACGATGCAAATGAATACCATAGTATTCAGTTATGCAGAGTTATATGGTATATATTATAAATATGCCGTAGTAAAACAATATTAGGCGTGAGCGCAGTTTATGATTGATGGCAAGCTAACAGTTAGTTCTTTTATTGATATTCTTCCAGGCGAGCGAGCTATGGGTTTTCTCATGCAGGCGCAATTGAAGTTTCATATTCTTAATAAACTGTATTTCAAATCATCATAATCATGTTAAAAAAATCACATAAAAACGACAATCTTTGAGTGTATTGACTATTAAGAAAACATCTTTAAAGTGTTGGTGTTATTCATTTTACTGACAGCTACAGCGCAATGTCTTTCGAACAGATGTAACTATATTGTTTACAAATCTTATATTAAAGTTAAACAAACCGTATATGTATTTTAACCTAACTGAGTAATGCTTGCGAAACTAAATAATGTATATTTACTTTGAAGGTATCAATAACAAAAAAGATTTTCTCAAGGACATGACTCAGGAAAGAGATGGATACGAGTGTCAATTTCCACATTTGTTTCCTTGTCACCGTAAGAACAACGACCCGTTACAGACACGCGTTTCTGAAATGTACCTTCGTGAAGACTGGTTTGACTGTTGCGTTACTGCTATGTCGTAATACGAGACAGCTAAACGAATCATACAGGAAATATAACGTTGAACACAGTTTCCGCGAGCTTAAATACCATGGTGATACCAATTATGAAACATTTTCCATGCTCTTGTTGCACTGAATTATTGAAAGGAAACTCATACAGCAATATCATTCGGTGCCACTTCATTGTTAATACGCCATAGTGGGTTGTACATTACTTTATATTTACATTATAAGCGATTGTCAGCGATTGGTAATTGCCCACAGAAAATAAAGTTATATCTTCAACACTGTCGAAACTGTATTTAGTGCCCTTAACAGCTGTAAATTGGAATATTTTATTATTCAAAATGTCGTCTCCGGATAGAGTAAAATTCATCATCCGAGATAATGGATTTCTCCTGGAAGATATTTGTTAAAACTCCACTGATATAGGATTTGCAATTCAGTTAACTACGACAAATTAAGCCATTATTAGGTATCAGCTTGACTGAGTCTGCGGTGAATCCGCAATGAATGATTGATTGTGTAATTTAAGAGCTTAAACGACATGAATTGAAAAAAAAATTATTTCGACAAAAAAATATCAAAGTATTCCTCTATAGATCATACTATTTTTATCCAAAGAAACCCAATTTATACAAAAACACATTTTTCACTATTTTAATTTTGTCTTGGTAAGTTTGAAACAATTATGTTCAATATAAAGAAGTGAAACTCCAGAAGCTGCAGCAGTATTGCATTTCTATCATACAGACCTTCGTGGTACTTTATTTATGACAAGGAACCAATTGCCAAAAAAGGCATATGTCGACTAATTATAAGGTATCAAGGCAAAACTTCATATGTGTTCAGAGTCATTATAAACATGGTACTGACCAAGACATATAACTTTTAGCAGCATTTTACCAGATTAACGCCCCCTTTTGCACTTACAAAAATCATGTTAATGTGTGCGTACACGTGTAAACTCGGTTCAAAGTTTGGGTGCATCTCTGTATCTGTGCAGATAATTATTTGAAATGTTCTTATGTCTTCGGGATTATCATACAAGATCATTTACCGACATCTTACCTGCCATTTAGCATAATTATGCCCCTTATTGTACTAAGAAAATTCAGTTAAAAGTTGTCATGCAGGTTTTAAAATAACACTGTACATATGTGATCTTGGTCCTTTAAATCAGTCACTATATGAAACGATAACATATACTGTCTCTCTATCTACTACAGATATTCATTTTGCAATTAAGCAGAAATATTCTTCTTTGTGTACTTTAAAGTTCGGTCAACTTTTTCATGCAGGTATTGAAGTGAAACTTAACATATGTGATCTTGCTTATTTGAATCAATCTCTGATAAAAACCTCTAACTGCGATCAGTCTGTAAGCAGAATAACGCCCCCTTTTGTGCTTAGAGAAGACCGATAAAGGTTTACGCGAAGAGAAAATTAGATTAAGGTTTGTGTGCTACAAATACATATATGTTTATCTACTAACAGAGATTCATTTTTCAAACTTCACTCATATTTTGGAGCACCATGTGAGGCCACCAATCAAGGCCTATACCTTTAACCTGCAAATTAGCAGAATAATTGCCCTTATAGTTCTAAAGAAATTCAGTTAAAATTGTTCACGCAACAACGACTATCTTGTTATGACATGCATACATGACATTGGTTTGCATTTGTGGATACATTTGTCTTTGCTTAAAATAGATTCAAGGTTTCAAGGTCCATACCTTTAACCTTCAAATTAGCAGAATAATTTCCCTAATAGTACTAAAGAAATTCAGTTTAAATTGTTCACGCAACAACGACTATCTCGTTATGACATGCATACATGACATTGGTTTACATTTGTGGATACATTTGTCTTTGCTAAAAATAGATTTAAGGTTTGCGCTCATTAACTTCACTTAGGAAGGAGATATTGTGCTGAATTGTGTGCGTATATAGGTTGTATACCTATCTAGCGCTGGATTATTGCATTCGGCACCAGGGCGTCAAGGTCAATGTTACTTAACATAGAAACGTATGTTCATTTCAATTACTTGTTTGACTGTAGGTATTTCAATATTATAATTTTGTATCTAGGTAGCTTATATGCAGACTTATGTATGTTCGGATTGCATGTTGGGAATTTGCGATTAAGTTACTAAGTATGAAAATCACAAAAAAAGTTTCATGTCATATATATATGTATATATTGAACACTCGGAATTGTTTTCAATTATTGTGGATTTTGACCTTGGCTGTATTCTGTTTGCAAAATAAATAAAATGTGTTCAGATAAAAAATAATAATCATAAAGCATCCTAATGACTTCCAATGATGTATTAACTTAGCTTCTAAGCACTAATCCGAATGAATTGTTTCTCTGTTCATATTAATATTGACTGTCGCTTTACTCAGTTTGTTTCTTTATCTCACAAACTCTTCGTCCGTTTTTCTTTTTGTTTCTGGCAATGGTTATGCTATACAAAAGAAATATAAGCATATACATTGATGAATAAATGAATAACTAATGAACGATAAAATATAAAACATAACAGTTTTTTTAAAATGTATATAGCCTAACCTTGATTTAAGTAAATATTGTTAAAAGATTGGGCCTTTCCGGGTATAAAATGTATGTTCTTTTCTTAACTCCATGGTACCTGTTCGTGTCCGTACACATAACAATTCGGCTATTTGGAAATATGACCCAAATGGAATCACCACCTTGTACAAACTGTTTACACGAACGCAAAGAACAATCACTCAGATAATACATTAATGTGAACTAGCGCCTGTCACTACATCACATATTTTTCATATGTCCTTCAATATTCATACGTTTTAAGGTATTCAGTTATTTGTTTAATGTTGAAAACATTAGGCATCATATAGAATATTGTCATGTTTCATGTTTTGTCTGAATAGTGCAACGTTTTATTAGCAAACGCGTTCATTTAAAGTATCTTAATATATATATAAATTGTAAGAAGAATACACTACATATTATTGCATCGACTCAATTGCTAAACGTTCGTTGACCCTTAAATCAGACACATTTAATACAATGTATGGTAACGTAAATGTAGTGACACCAAAGACGATATACAACATGCCATTATTAGCATAAGATACTCGGTGAAGCGAGAAATTGTATGAATATTACATGATGATTAATCTAGACAACTGAAAACCACAACACATCGATGGTTGTTTATGACAAATTCCCCTTTACTAGTCCGACAACTATAACATACTTTTCCAAAGATATATTAACATAATGTTTCCATTAATGATGATACATATTTTTGTCGACAATTATCGGATTATTTTGGTAGAAAGTGTAAACCATCTTATCTGAAGTATCAATGTTCTGTTCTGATGCGTATTTCAGTATATCCATCATCTGCCCTTCATATTGCCGATATTACTGGCATACTCACAATGGCTTCCTTACAAATATCGTGTTTGAACAAAGCGATTCATCTCTATAGATAACCAAATATCTGTTCGTGTTGCCATTAATGATATGTTTGGGGTTTTTAGTTTTCAGAAGTTCATTAGCTTAAACTTCTTGCTGACAAAACTAAAGTGTACATACGATTAATAACAAGTGACACGAGATTGCATTTATACTTCGCAACTTTGTTACTATAGGATTTCTATGCAAGATTGATCGCATACATTGTCATCATTAGCGGGAATGATATATACAATACATAGGAAACTACTTTGACCAATCACATGTAGTAGTATTTGGAAACATTATTGTTACATATGTGTATTGAGCTTTCATTTAGTAATGGTTCAAATGTTAAGACGTACACACAATCAGATGTTGTGTTTTCGTTTTTATATATAATTTGTTCATATCAATGTCAACTATGCTTGTTTTTATTCCAAAATATAATAAATACAAAAAAAGAGAATTAATGTTAATATTATACGCATGCATACTAATGGAATGGGCTTAGATTATATGGTCCTCCGGTCACCTTAATAACTTATTACTACGAACAGCTCAATTAAAATGCTTATAATAAATCTTGCATAAACCTTAAACAAATGTGGCGTGTTCTGAGAAAACTGGGCGAAATGCTTGTGCGTAAAGTGTCGTCCCAGATTAGCCTGTGCAGTCCGCACAGGCTAATCCGGGACGACACTTTCCGCCTAAACTGGATTTTCGCTAAGAATTGACATCATTTAAACGAAAAATTTCAAAAAAGCGGAAATTGTCGTCCCTGATTAGCCTGTGCGGACTGCACAGGCTAATCTGGGATGACAATTTACGCACAAGCATTTTCCCNTTTCTACGACATGTCTCTAAAACGAACTTTTTTCGGCAAGACGTGTCTGTAAAACCTTGTGACAGTCATTGAATTGAAGCTGATGTCAGTTAAAATACAACTGACATGCGGTAAATTACATTTACTAGATAGCTCTTAAGTTCGACCGAGAGATCGGCTGTTGGTCGCGATCGATAGTTTATTCTGAAAAAAATCATGATTCTAAATATTGTTTTTGAGTATTGTTTAGAAGGTTAAAATTTTCATGGAATTAACTAAAATACATAGTGTATTTACTGTCAGATTTACCACACCATTAGGTACATTAATATATGTTTTATAATAGAATATGCCTATATGTGCGCGATATGTGTTTATGCGCACGATAAATAAAAGCGCACACAATATATATACATTGCCAAAATGCCCAAAATGCCTCTCGAACATTACTTTTATCATAGAACATCTGCCGAATGGCAACTGTCTTATCACACGAAATTGTCTACATCAGCATCATGATTTTGCCAATATTGTGGCTAAATTTAGTTACTCGAAATTCAATCACACATGCCCGTTAGTTATATAGTGGAAACGTAGTAGAGAAGTTTATTTATTAATGTTCTGCAATGCGGAACCGATTGTCGGCAAATAAATCGCATGGGAAAAGTGTATCACCATTTGACTTGTTCTATAATATTCTATTAAACCAGCATCTCTTTATTCTGGTTCGAATGTTTTCTTCAGCCCCTTCATATACACAACTTACATTTGTATATATTCTGTCGCGCTTAACTCAGCAAAATAATTTATGCTTCAGGTCTGAAACATATTAACCAGCATGTCAAATTTCGCACCTTATATTTTGGTTCTGATATGTTTTTATGCAATCGGAGTCATGGCCCCATTTAAGCAACACAAAAAAAACACAACTATTTTACATTGTGTCGCGTAACTCAAAACGTATGGCTGCTAGAGAGTTCAACTTCACATAAATAGTAACAAGCATGTACACTTATACATTTTTGTTAAGTTTTTGCGACATAAGTGGACGAAATCGGGATGTGGGAGCATCATTGTCCTACTGGCACATGTCTAGTTTCGCTATAACATTGTACCGTACGTTGTTTTATAAGTGTATATATATATATAACATAAAGGTATATGCAGTATCATATGGTTTAGATTATATCTGAACTATTTTAGTAATTACTTTATTTCCTTTGGTAAACTAGCTCATATGTGGCGTGTTCTGAGACTTTTGGGTCTAATTCGGCAAGCGTCATAATGAGAAAACTCATTCGAAATGACGTCGCTAAACTGCACTTAATTTGGTTTGAATTGCCTAATGTTTTCTGTGATTTTACCGTTTCTCGTATTAACGTTATATAACAATCGGCACAGACTGGTCATTGAAAGTATGTTTTATCAAACAAATGGTTGATTGTGACCTTTTAATTTCAAAGACCTGACTTATTACTCCCCTTTTACCGAAATAAGCCATGGTTGAAATATAGCCACACACAATACTTTAACACATGTTGATACAGATTTTAGCTTGATGCTATATGACCTTCTTGAGAAGAAGTTTAATAACTTACTGTATATCACACCAGCAGACAATACTAAGTCTTAGCCTCTCTGTTCAATGCCTGTGATATAAGAGGAGGAATTAGAACGCTGCGCAAAACAAACTAGTAATGTCCACCCCACTTACGGATATAACTATGCCAACAATATGTGACTAATAACAGCTCATACTGCAGCGAATTGCTGAAACGTTTTAAAATCATGAGCAATCTATGATAATGTGCTATGAGTTAAGAGTTAACTGCCGTAAGACTGACCTCACTAATTGTATGGAATATGTTTGAATGTAGAAGACATTTTACCTAAACTCATTTTATTATGCAGTTTTATTTTAATAACGTATATTTTATTTTACAAAAGCGACTTAAAATAACTGCACGAATTTATTTTAATGCCCCCCTTCGAAGAAGAGGGGGTATATTGTGTTGCTGGATGAAGGTCGGTCTGTTAGTCTGTCTGTCGGTCGGTCGGTCGGTCGGTCTGTGTGTCTGTTGGTAGACCAGTTCGTTTCCGATCAATAACTTTTGAACGGATTGACCGATTGGCTTGATACTTCACAAGTGAATTGACTTAGGACAGTAGATGACCCCTATTGAAATTGAGGTCACTAGATCAAAGGTCAAGGTCACTGTCACAATAAGTGTGAACATCGTTTCCGATCAATAACTCGTCAGCGAATTGACCGATTGCCTTGATACTTCACATGTGCATTGGCCTTGGACAGTAGATGACCCCTATTGAAATAAGGGTCACTAGGTCAAAGATCAAGGTCACTGTCACAATAAGAGTGAAATCGTTTCCGATCTATAACTCGTCAACCAATTGACCGATTGACTTGATACTTCACATGTGCATTGGCCTTGGACAGTAGATGACTCCTTTTGAAATTGGGATCACTAGGTCAAAGGTCAAGGTCACTGTCACGATAAGTGTGAAAATCGTTACCGATCAATAAATCGTCAACATATTTACCGATTGACTTAATACTTCACATGTGCATTGGCTGTGGACAGTAGATGACCCCTATTGAAATTGGGGTCACAAGGTCAAAGGTCACTGTCACAATAAGTGAAAATCAAGGTCCTGTTTTGGGGGCATATGTCTCCGACCGCGGAAATCTTGTTTAGATTACCATGGTAACCACACATCTTTAATCATGGTTATGTTACTAGCTCTTTAGCATTTATGTTTCCTGAATTTCTTGTTTATAGGTTTTAAGATAGTAATGTGTAATAATAATGAAACGATTACATGAAAATTGAATAAAACAGAGAAAAGTATGTTTGTCTATGTATGTACTTAATTTTGGGATCTGTTTTGTATTCTTTATAAATTTATATTATCATTGAACTACCATTATATCTGAATTGATTAGAGATTGCAAAATGCAATTTTTAAATAGGTTGTGTATAATTGTTTGCAAGGTTTAATAAACCTACAATGTAATGTTCCGGTCTTTTAAATACATTATTTTAGTCTCACCTCTTGTTAATACATTATTTTGTGTACCTACATTGGTTTCCATGGTTACAGGACAACTAAAACATTGAGATACCTCGTAAACAATCACTGATTATATTTTGAAAAAAAGTATATGTTAACTTTAGAATATAATGGCATATGTTTTAAGTATTATTTCGCAGTGCCATAATATCTGTTTGAATTAGGTAATTGTTACTTATCTTATCAGAAAATGTACTACAAACTAATTCAAATTAACACAAGAGTCCATATCTATTTCGATATACACTATGACTTTGTATCTGAATTAGGTATGGAAGTATTTTTTCCTTATGGCATTTTTTAAACAAAAAACAATTACAAATGTCTTTGTATAATCAGAATTTCAAACAGTTGAATTATTTATTGTGTTTCCATGGTAACAAATATAAATTTTATAATCTTTTCTTATTCTTGCGTAGCATTTACTATATTATATAATTAAACCAAATGTTATGCTTAATAATTGTCTCGCGTTGGCAGCAAAGAGAACATAATTTTGTAAACATCAGCAACATAGAATATATGTGCCTCTTTTAAACGGAGATTTTAACCAACCGTAAAAACAATTAAAAATCCATATGGTATTGTGATCGCTTAAACTCGATTCAAACATAAATATGTAATATTATTGTACAGTTGATTGATTATTACACAATGAAACAGTGGCTACAGACATAAGTGTCCCTGTTATAAAACATCTAGCAAACGACCTTGAAATGGATATGCGTTAGTAGGGACGAACTTAATAATCCTATTTTGTATTATACATTGTAATAATATTTCAATATCGAATTTAGAAGCAATAATTATTTTGTCGACGGCATGAAGGTTTTACATAAGTTTTCCAAAATATTAATGTATTTCCATAAAGAGAAGTGGACGGTATTATACAAGTATAATGATTGTAATTCCTCTCTGGGAAAGGGTTGACAGTTGATTCTAGATTAAGATCTGGTGGATGAATATTTGATTGTTAGTCCGTAACATCAGCTGATGACATAATTTGGATAGCATTGGACAGTTCTTTCGAGCGCGATGGTGTAAAGAACATAAGCGTTTAAAAAGAATCCATTGTCAGAAAATAATAATCATATATTATATTAAAACCATTATATTAAAAACAAGCAGCTCGTGATATTATGATTTAATCATGATATATTATTAACCTTAATCGTGCATTTTGTTGCACTTAACACAGTTATGCATATCCATGTTGAAGGGAAGTTGATTTGTTTCCGCATTTAATATATATTGCTGTCTCATAAGTTCAGTCGATGCATCAGTATTCTTATCAAAACAACGTTTTTGGAGTAATGAGAACCAGGTTTTAAGATTCGTCACAAATCACATTAACTAGGCTTTCTTTTCAACTAGTCAAATGATTTTTTTAATTTATATTCATGAAATAATCAAAATTTATCAGGGAGTTGGTGATTATTTGGATTGTCGACATAGTATTTGCGTGGACCTGCATCATTTAGTTATTCATGTGTGCATTTGTAGTATTCTGCTGCAAACGGATACATTTCAAAACACGTCAGTGTCTGTTTGTATCCAGATAATAACACATTCAGCTTGAGTTATAGAATGAATAATGACTCAAGGTTATATTTTTAACCCAGCGATCCTTAATTGTCGGTTTTGAACGTTAGAAGCTCCAAAATATTGGTATATAATTTTGTTCTCGTCAAATTTAAAGACCGCGGTGTTTCGAGTTTTAAAAATGATGCAGTCCGTAGAAAATATCTATGTCGAAATGCTATTGATTGGTTAAACGCATATATTCTTATTTCAGTTGGTGTTTTGATAGGTCACGCCTTGATTTTGGTATTGCGACAAACTGACGGTAAACATGTCAACCATGTCCATGTCATGCGTGATTGGAACTGTGCACAATTCCGAAACTGTAAAATTAAAGTACCAATTATAATTGCACAACTTTCATGTTACGTAATGTTCTAATCGAATTTATATCCATACAGACGCGTGAATCTGTAAATAAACAACGATTGTATGTTTTTATAACAGAATAATAAATTATTAATGCCCTTGATGTGGTTTAATTAATATATATATAATATATATATATAACAACACGTTTCACATGCGTTGCCTAAAGCGCTTGTTGGAGATAAAGTGGCAGGATCGCATCCCATACAATGACATACAGTACAGCGCACGCAAAACAAGCAAATTCCGCGATCCGCGGAGTTTGGCGACATCGAGTGTACGCGGAGTCGACTCGGCATCGACCATCTGGCCGCCGAGTGGCCGCGTTTGTTCGCCGAGTCACTCCGCATCTCGACTCCGCGAAACGCGAAACGCCTCGGCATGATGCCGAGGAAATTGGTGATATGACGCCGAGTCGCTCGGCGAACAATGTTATGAACTTTAATTTATCTTGGATAGAAACTGATTCCGAGTTTTGCATCATAATATTTATTAAATGTAGAGTAACTACGTTCCGAAAAAAATACACTAAATAATACAATTGAAATGTTCGTTATTAGAATTGTCATCATCTTTCCAAATTATCTGTATTCTTTAACGCATACATGCGACTTCTCCCGTTTCTATCCATTACCCGATAATCCCGTGTATGCGTCTTCCATTTGTTAAAGCAAATTCTGGTAAATTTTGACGAAACAAATGCTCAAGAATTTCATTCACACACATTTTCAACATTTGTCTGAAGTATCAAATTGATTTCGGCATATGATTCTATTTAAAGATTTGATGAAATAAGTGCCCTATCAGAACAGGGGTATTCCAACATGCGTTAGTCACCTGACGCGGTGTGCGCGCGTAGTGTACANATCCAGCTGAGGAAAGCAGATCCGGACATGCAACTCAGAAGAGAAGCATGCGAAAAGCGCGCGCCACCATCCCCTCGACTGCAAGCCCCTTTGTGTGCGTATTGTGCAACAAGGACTGCCACGCCCGCATCGGCCTGCTAAGTCACAGCAGGCGTTGTCCCAAGAAGTGACAAACAGAGCGCATAAGCATAGCCTTTCGAGACTCAGCTCTGCCAACCAACCATATATATATATATTAACTTGCCGTTTGATTACAAATACAAAACTATTTTCTTTAAAAGAACATTAACTGGCATTAAAAGCCAAAGCCCCATAATATTCGAATTATCTTGTCTTATCTTAATAATACAAACATCTAATCATCTCATTCTGCAAAAGAAACTGCTCTCGCGTCTGAGTGTTATATAATGTTTATGTGTCTGAGGTTGCTGTGCCGGTTCTGGAGAATATAATACGATACAATGTGCTCTTGCAGAGAAGCCATGTGCCATACTTTGCAAAATGGTGAACATCTCCAAAGACAATTATGTCGTCTGTCATTGCAACATACTTACATCCTGTTTCAGTACTTGTGGGTCAACTTTTGTTGTGTTCTCATTACTGAAAGCTCAGTTCTAATTGATAGCGCAGTCCAATTAAAGTATATCTTGGTTTCTTTATCTTTATGTTGTGAAGAATAAAAGCAACGTTCAAAATCGTGAATGTGTGTACCATCTAAAGATCGATTTTGGCTGTATGGGGCAATTATGTGGATTGATATAAACAACAGAAACCCCACAAGGAAATTAAATATGCTTTGTCGCAATACAATAATGTGAATGATAACGAAGATGACCATATGAAAATCCGCTTGAAAGCATAGCTTATGCCAAATCACAGTTTATGCCAAATCACAGTTTCTGCTTTTGCATTTGTATGAATTTCTGTTATTATAATTATGGATGCAATCGACACAACCGGCGTTATTGCCTCTTAATGTTCAAAATAATTATGCATTTAAAGACTTGGGTCCTCCGTGACTGTAAAAGTATTGATGATGGAGAGCTAAAACTTAATAAACATATTACCAAGCGTGTGACTTGTTAACAAAGCTCCTATATACATATGTTGATAGCATTTTTTGACGTTAGATGGGCGGAATTTACTTGGGTACATTAATATACGTGTATCTATACTATTAATGTGTGTGTTTAAATCATGCATAACATAAATTCGACGCTTGACGGCTTTATACGGATTTTTCCTTTCTCGAGTAGCCAGCAATTCAGTCCAAAAATGTTCATATGTTCAAATTGATGTGTAAGCTTACTTTAAATGATTCACCAAACAATCGTTCAAATAAACTAAGCCTGCTTTTCAACCCGTTAAATGCCTTAATATAAAAGAATGTTTTTTTTCTAAACATACAAAATACGATAAAGTGTACGCAAATCTGTTATTGTTATTACAATTTTCTGAAAAGATTTTGATCTTGGTTATATTTAATATTATGAACGTTATTAACCATCTATGAATATATTGTGATGTAAAATATTTGAACATAAACATAGCTGTGTTTTGTGTCTTGTCATAAGTAACTAATATGGTATTTTCTTTACCAAATGTATGACGAACACTTCGCTAACAACAATTCCTATTCGGCTTTTTGGGAAAGTATGACCCTAAGGGAATAGTCCATATCACATAGTGTTTACATCAACGGAAGCGCCTTTCCTCATCTAACTCAGAACGTATGCTGATAATCTTTGTTGCGACAAAATTCAATTATAGATGAGCTAAATTGTATCTGGAAATATCTAAATAATTAGGAATTACAGGTCTGGAATATGTTTTTCAGGAATGCATTAAGCGAGATACTGCCTAAAATTTACAGACAAATTCATATTGAAATTAATGGAAGTGTTCTGTCCACATCTAAATTAATCAAGAATATACCCATAATATGTAATATGGTCCATGCTAAGAGCATTAACATATCACCGATGTCAAATTTAATGTCAAACATTGTAAACTAAATGAGAAAAGGGAATTAACTAATGTTTTCTGTCGATTCCGCTTGCAGTATGTTTGAATTTTCGATCAGAATGGTTATTAAGTATATATGCGTGCGTCCGTACGATATTGCCCAGACTGTAACTTCATCATTTGTCATGCTATTTTAAAATTAATAACCACACATGTTAACCATAAGAGACAATGGGCTTCCTGTAATACCTAGCTCAAAGGTAAATGTCACAGGATAATGTTAAATTCGTCATAATATATTGTGCCAATACTGCAATTTGTCAAGCATGTGTAACTTTAAACTAATTTATTTTACCGAGTAGAGACAATCATTGATCATGAAGTTAAAAAAAGTAACTTCTGTGTTTGTTGACTATGTGTAGACTATACATTTTGTGTAAAAACACCAGTCTAGCTCAAAGATCAATGACAAACCTAGACGTAACAGTTCACATTAGGATATAATAAAGCCTGCTTGAACTGTAACATCATCATTTCGCAGGCTATTTAAAAAAAATGTTGCCACACATATACATGGTTTGCTATAAAAAGACCATGTCTCTCACACAATGCTCAGACTCAAACTAAGAGGAGGTAAAGGTTCGATTAGCCATGATGTACCATTCTCCTTTATCAGACAATCTGAAATACCTGACATCAAATGCGTTTATATTCAGCTGGCGCGTTGTGCGCAGGCCAGACTTAAAGATCAAAAGTAAATATGAGTAGGATGTAGCTAAGCGAAATATTTTCAAACATTAAGTAAAAGTTTAAACCAGCAATCCGAGACATCATAAGTGGATCTAGCATCAACAAAAGTGTATATGTTAAATGCGTTCAGTTTGACCAGTTCATGTGCATCATTATCACAAAACTTTAAACATGACAAGAACTCAAAACGTTAAACTTCGACTTGACAAAACGATTGAACATCGGGCATAAAGCATGGAATCCCTAGTGACATTTATAGCTAATAAGGGCAACAGCAGAGGCTACAAATTGGTAGAGATATGTATACACAAGTGTCGTATATCCTTAATTGAAATGTCGCTGTTCGGTTGCTACTAGCTCCAGGGGCGTGCTAAACTTAATAGGATTGCCTACAATTTCAAGAAATAAACATAAACATTATTTAGTAATTTAACTAGAAACGCTTCGTATAGGTCAGTTGCTTGTCGAGATAATATTCCAAAATAGTTTGCGTTAAAAAGGTTGTTTTCAAATATTGGTTTGTACGTTTTAATGTACATGGAATTAAAAAATCAAATAGTATGTTAACTGTCAGAATTTCAACCATTACGTACATTAATATCTGTTTTGTGATATTATAATGTAGTGTTTGTTCGTATGGGAGAAATATATTAATGTGTACGATCACCACAAGTTTATGTATTAATGTGTACGATCACCACAAGTTTATGTATTAATGTGTACGATCACCACAAGTTTATGTATTAATATGTACGATCACCACAAGTTTGCATTAAATTCACATCACGAAATTGTCTCTCAAAGGTTACTATTCCGATGAAATATTTGCCGAAGGGGACTGGGATTATAATACTAAAATGGATACATCCGCGGCTTGCTTTGGCCAATACTGTGGCTAAAGTTAGTATCTCGAAATTCAATTTCACGTGACAGTGAGTTATATTGTGGAACAGTAGTGGAGTAGTTTTATTTGGAAATAGTGTACAATTAGGATCAGACTCTCTGCAAATATTTCGCATGACAATTCTGATCCCGATCCCAATAGCACATGTTCGTGCATTCGATTTGATTTATATTTGATAACAAAATTGGATTTTAGTCGTTGACATTTCAAATGTGCACGTTCAGATCGGTTGTAATTGTAAAATAAACATCTATGTGTCTCCCAAGGTTACAGCAATAAAACAGAAACGATGCGGCTTTTGATATTCAGCACCGACACGTGACCCTTTATATCTCAAGTGATCATACTGGATTCTTGCGTATTCCATTACATTTATTTGCTTATGAAAATATAAGAACTGCTTAAATAAAAACGAGCTACGTGTGTAAATCCTAGTTTAAAATACCTTAATTAAAAAGCACAGAAATGAACTGATTTGTCAGATGAACTAATTATTAAATCCGGTGCCACAGCTTGTCATGATGTGTTTATTAAGCGACGAATCAATCTGTATATATGATTGCTTAAATATTTGTTCATAGTAAATTACGCATAAAGAAGCATATATAAGTTGTAAATAACAATAGTCTATTATCGTTAGCTGTTTTAAATATAGTTTCCCTAAATATTTTGTGTTTGAAGTATATTTTTAGATAATTTATGTTTTAACTGAACACAGTATACAGTGCATCGTTTATACATTTTTTTTTAACATTGACTGATTCTTATATATTTCAGGTAATTTAGAAGTTTGTTTCTCGTAAATCTAGTTTGTTATACCTATATTCAATGAATTAATTGTTAAACTAGTTATTTTATCTACGGAAGCGAGACAAACATAAACTATTATGGCTGGTCGGTATGTCATATGACTGGACTTAACGTATAGAGTTCCAACAAACAGAAGTCACTGTCGTTTTGTTTTTTGTGATTAAACATATCTTCAATAAAAGTCATTTAAACACGCAATTGTTATTCAGTTTTAACAATTACTGCACTTGTTGTTTAATATATTTAAATGCGATTAGCTATCTAAGATAATGTGAATTGCTGAGTTCAATATGTTTAAACTACGCTGCCCACGGGATAATACCATTATTTACACAACAGTATGCGCTGTTTTTCTTTAATTAGCTAATTAGGTGTTCTAAGAGACCTTCGTAGTTCTGCCGTTACAATTCTTATAAAACGAACATTTTCAACAACAACAAACTTTAAAGGACGCCCATTTGACGTTAAAGTTTCGGATGTATTGTTTATGTCCTCTGCGTATTAGTTGACGCGCCTATTCTATCGCATTGTTATGTCAATCATGTTAGACGTCTGGAATAAGAGAAAGCAATAATTTTCAAGACATTCCAGCATCAAACCAAAATGACATACGCCAAACAAATTGCATCCGCAAAGTATCTTGTTAGAAGGATATGTGTTGTCTGTTCTTGTTGATTTTGACTGCATATAGATATCGTGTGTTATCCCTGGGCAATTAGGTAATATATTTAGTATGCAGGCATTCTTTGTATAAAACAACAACATTAACCGCATCTAACAACAAATTGTCTGTGTCTTGATGGCATAAGACCAAGTCCTGGTGAAAGGAACATATCATATAGTGATGTCATGGCAAAACTACACTTTCAGATTAATGTTGTGTATGTTGATTGCTATTTGGCAATTCTGTCCTAAGCTGTATTTGCTGCCTTGATTGGAATTTGTCCTATTCAACAAAGCTCGTGGCAAATCTCAATACATCCACTAATCTTAGTTACAGTCAAAATTAAATTACATATCTCTGTATCGTATATCGGAAATGACTTCCTAATTCGGAATAGTCAGTCGGGCATTATTGTCAAGGATTGCATTAGGCTTTACCAAAAACAATCAACAGATGACACATTGTTTATGTACAGCTAGCATCGCTTCAAGGAATTGCGTAAAATGTTTAATCATTTTATTTATAACATTGTATGACATTATTTTACTTTCATATCCATTGTATTGTAATACAAAATTCATTTGCTCGATTTGCCTTTTGGCTTTTGTGTTAATAGAAGTACTATTTTAAATGTATCCGTCCAAGTTTGTTTATCTGAGACATTGCATATATACAATGTTCGAATTAATTTAAACGTTTCATGTAACATTTCTGTTTATCTGCCTTGACCATCACACGGTTTTGTTTTCTTCTGTTACAAACACATTATTATTTATACTGTGATCAGCGAATATTTATACACCAATGAACAATATACGCATATGGTTGACTTGACACAGATAAATCAACAATTATTATCTCAGACATTCAAAATTCCAAAGTTTCTCGTTGTTAAAAAGGTATAATACAGAGGTCGTCTGATGAAAAAGATGCGTTTTTCGGGTGTTTCTGGAACATTCATTTTGGTTTAAGCATATTTATTCTAGAATGTCCTTACAAGATAGGTTTCAGACATCTTCAGTTTATAGGATTGGAAAGGTAGCAAAGCTAGTAGGATTCCTTTCCTCAGTAATATATTAATAAACATAGTGACGGTAATTTGCATTTTAAACACAAATCAATGAATAATAATTCGAGGTTAAACAAATATGTGAGTATAATTGGAATTAAAATTGTTTTTAAAAAGATGAAACTGTGTATTAAATTAAAAAAAAAGTAGAATCAAAGAAATTATTTAAATAAAAAAGAAAATGTTAAAACATAGAGAACCGATAGTTATACCATTCTGATCCTTCCTGAGCCTTTGATGATACTATGGACTGCATTAAACACAGCACAATTATATATAAGGGAAAGATTATCATTTCCATACAATAATTTGCTTAGTGATATATCCGTGTATTGTTTTATAGTTCTCACTTAAGTTAATTTAAAAGTTGCATGTAATGGACAGACCAGTACAAAGTAAGTAGTGTCTTCTATTTTTCCGCATTGAAAAAGTGGCGATGGAACTAGATTTCTATCACGTAAATGTTGATAAAGAGAACTACAGTTAGTTCTTAGACGTGTGTGCAACATTTGTTGTTTTTGCTTAACATAATAAAACAATGGATTACTACGAGGTTTGTTAAGATCATTTATTTTAGATTCATTGTCCGCACTATAAGGTTCACTATAAGGTTCACTCTATCAGGAAGCAATCTTGTCGTTCTGGTTCTATACTAAATATGTTGGAAATTATATTATTTTTTTATCACTTAACACTGTTTGTGATTGCTGAAAAGCTTCAATGGTTTTCAAATAATTAAAATATTTGCGGTTCCGAAATTTTGCTTTGCCGATGCGGCAACTGACATCTGTACTATTAGTCTGATTTGGTTTTGAATTGCGGTATATGATCTGATAATGCATTAGAAAATTATCGTTAATTACATGCGTAGACATACTTTCAACTTAGCCATTTTAAATTACCAGTAAATATTGTACAATTCTTTAAGGACCATTGCGTGGAACATGTACTACCTATAATGTACTATTTATTTATTGTTATATTCTTATATAATCCCGAGTAACTCAAAATCCGCAGACATATTTGCATAAGACGGTATTTTGTTGCGCTGGAATGTAAGTGTGTAACTACTTTATGTAGAGAGGCGATACGAAGTGGTACTTTCAAGCTGGAGCTATTCGGAAAGGCGGGAAAGTTTATGAATATAATATAATAATGATGTCGGAATACTGAAACAAACGCAATACTGTCGATGAAGGCTAATGTATGGACATGGACAATGTTATGCCTAAGTATACACAGTCTTAAATGATGCATTCTGGTTAGTTTCCAAAAGATAAATTATGTTATGTTGGTACACAACACGCGCAATTTTCATGATATTATTTGTAAAACCTATATTTGAGTTACCGTCATTACTGAAAATGTCCTGCCCGAAAAAAATAGTTTTGTTTTTGTGTGTTTTTTATTTTTATTGTGGTTGAACTGTGAATTCGTGTTTGTCTATTTTAGCTCGATTATTCCTCGCATAGTTCGAGAGCCGTACTTCTCACCCATTCGTCTGCATCGGCGTCGTAAGGTTCGCGTGCAGCAGATCCATATCTCATTGGGTGAACAGATTGACAACGGAAAGGCCCATAACTCTGAACTGCAAATTTGCAGAATTATGCCATTTTGTACTGACAAAATTCATGTTACCTTTTGCGTGCATCAATTTTATATCGATTTCTATACCACATAAATTGAAGTTTTAGAGTAAACGTATGTGTTCAGTGTCTTTATGAACAGTCCCATTCAAAGACCTGTAACTAAGGCAAGCCTTAAGCAAACGTTAGCTTCTTACAATACTCACACAAGTAAGTTTAATGCTTGCGTGAAAGTTAAAAATCTGTTTAGGGTTGGCGTGCAAAATATTACTTGTACTTTACAAAGGTCTTTGAGATGCTCATAACTCTGTTCTGCATTGTAGTAGAAATATTCCGCTTTCACTTCCTCTTAAAGCAATATTACAGTTTGCGTGCAAGACGAATTCGTGTTAAATTTGCGTGCAACACAGTTTCATCTCTGTAACAACTTGAGCTTATTCAAATGTAATTTAAAACATGTCTTAGGGGTCATTATTGGAGGTCACTTACTAAGACTTAAAACTCTGACGTGCAATTGCACCGAATACTTCTCCATTCTTACAATAAAATACAGAGTACGGTAAGTTCAGAGTACGCCTTTGGGGTATGCAAATATTTATGATACTTCAGCAAAACCTTCACACATGTTGTATGGGTCATAATGAGAGGGCACTGACCATGACCAAGGACCATAACCCTGATCAGCAATGCATTTGGTAATTTATGGTATTAAAATGAACGTATAATAACTTCTTCCTTTTTATCTCTTACGATACTCAATTTAAACTTAGTACATGTTTTTTGGGGGTCACTGACAAATGCCTATAACAATGACATTCATTTGGGCAAAACAAAACCCCTTTTTTGTTCTTAGAAGTTAAGTTATAAAGGAACACTGATTGTTTATGGGTTTACTTTATTTTATAAAATATTTTACGAAATATTCGTGAATTTTGAGAGTTAATGGGGTGTAAAAGCAGTCGGTATCCACCCATATCATGCAACCGCACGTTATTATTCAAATTGTTCTAATCTTATTTTTATATACTAGATTAAGAATTATTGGCAACAAATACACGATAATAAGGTAGACTTAATCATTTATGCCAGAACTGCTTGATTTAATACTTTGATACGTGCACCTATGCTGCGTATGGCTAATTTTATCCATGCATTACAAACGTATAACATTCACTTTGGCCATGATCTGGTCTTAGAAATATAATGCCATTCTATTTACTTGGCCTCAAAATGCCTAACGGAGATACGCTTATAAATTTAAGTCGATGTAACAACAGAATGGCGTATTCTCTTTACCGCCAAAATGTTAGGATAAAAGCATTACAAAGTATTGTTTTTCCCTTAAACATATCAAGACTTTTAACACTAGGGAATATTTGATTTTCTTTTTCTTGGAAATGCTGACTTTCGACGAACGACATGTGTATACATTTTTAACAATTAATATCAAATTATCTTTGAAACGTGTTTAAAATGGTGAATGCAGTCATAAACATTCGAATTATATCTTACCTGTTGCCTCAGCATCTTCCTTTGAAAACGACGTGACCACCTTGTGAACACTTATTGGTGTGACTGTAGGAGGACATTTTCTCTGTTCCGAATCCATGACATAACGTGAGGTCTCATCGTAACGAACAGAATCGCGGAACTTTCTACATATCCGCGCTTTTGGCGACACCTCACAGAACAGAAAAGTAAGTACACAAATCGCAATACTATGTAGCGAGCAAAGTCCCATTGTTGCTATCCAAAATTCAGATTTTCAGTCGTTGCGTGTTCTGCTTACTAACCGTCATTACATTGATAAGACTACGCCAAAATGAACGCGACAATCCAGAGAGAGTCAGCGCAAACTGTGTGCATACAATATGTCCTCGATAATTTACCCGATAGAACGACGTTAAGCCTTTTATTGCTATAGCGCTTAGATGAGAGACCATAAAGCAATGAATCCCCGAGGACATTGCCAGAAAATATGGGCAACAATAGTGAATACGAATTGGCAGAGATGCTTATACAAATGTATCGGATTTCTTAAAATGATATCTGCCTTGTATGTGGAAATGCCCCAAGCGTACATACCCCGATGTTGCTGTCTAACATTCTAAGTTATAAACATACGAGGATGCAGATAATTCCGTAAGAAATGCCTCCGTGACGTCAATAGTTCCATATTGTAATAACTTGTCGTGGTGAAGATACGATTCGGATAAAGAAACAAAATCCCTGTTTGTCAAACATTGCGAAGAGATGAGCTTTCAATCTCGTATATGGCTTTGTGTTGGCTTTAGCGATTTAATCGTGAATAATCTATAATTTCAAAACTATACAAGACACCGTCTTTGTACTTACGATATCAAATATTGTTAAACTTCCAACAACATATTGGTATATTGCAATGTTATGAGTCTTTTTTCTGTTTGTTTTATAGTTTATATCTGTTTCAATGTGTATACAATTGTGGTTCAAATTTTCAAAACCAAAACAGACACTACTTATATCGCGAATATATGTCATTGTCGTGAACACTTATGCCGTATACTGGTCAACGTTCGTAATTGGAACCTCGATTTAGCTATGAGACACTTTCGTTAAAACAGATCGACTGGAATTCGACTTTTTTACATTTGATATCAAAGAAATTGTATGATGCGTCTTGTGTTGTATTAGTGAAGCATGCTTCTCGCCGAAAGATCATGTTTTATTCAGAGTGGTATTTTTCACTCATATTCAATGTTTTTATTGTAGCACTATATGTTTTATGTACAGAGGTGAGACAAACAGAAACCTTTCTGGCTTGTCTGTTTGTCATATGACCGGACTTAACTTAATGTGTTCCAACAAACACTTGCGTTTTGGTTTTTCAGATCAGAAGTAGCTGTACAAATGTAATTTGAAGACGCAATTGTAATTCACTTTTAACCATTAATGCACAAGTTGTTTAATCTATTTTAATGCGATCAACTATCTAAGATACTGTTTTAGATCTTTGATTATTTCCAATGTTTTACTAAGATTCCCAAAGGATGATTCCATTATTTAAAAAAACAGCATGCAATTGTTTCTGTAATAACTTATCAGGATGTTTCAAGAACCTTGATGTGCCGTTCGCATTCTTATAAAACGCGCATTTTAACACCCTACAAACGTTAATAGACTGTCCTCTGAATATGTGGTGCCGTTCTGGCCTATTGTTGCGCATTATCGATCATATCAGTCAGACGTCTGGACTACAAGTAAAAACTACAATTAAAAACTAATTTTCAAGACCCTCCAGAAACTAATTTTCAAGACCCTCCAGCATCAAACCCAAATGACGTAAGCCAAAAAAATGCATCTGCAAATTATCTCTTGTTAGACGGATATTTCTTGCCTGTTCTTGTTGATTTTGACTGCAAATAGATCTCGTTTGGTATCCTGGGCAATAAGGTTATATGTTTAGTCTGCTGGAAACTATTTGTACAATTACAACACAATCACCAGCATCTAAGAACAAATTATCTATGTCTGGATGGCATACAATAAGTCCTGGTGAACGAAACATTCTAAAAGTGATGTCATGGCAAAACTTCACTTTCTGACTTACGTATTATCCGTTAATTGTTCAATTGAAATGACTGCCCTATACTTTGTTTGCTTCGTTGACTGAAGCTTGATTTCCTATTCATTAAACCTCGTGACGATGCTCAAAATATCCACTTATCTTAGTTACAGCAAAAATTGAATTATATGTGCCTTGTATCGTATATCGGAAATAACGTCCTTATATGGAATTGCCAGTCGGTCAATATTGTACGGTAGGTTGTACCAAAATCAATCAACAGATTACTTATAGTTTACATAGAGCTTGTATCGCTGTCATACGTGTCATTGTACATTTTTTTTATCTTTTATCTTTTGTATCATGGAACATGTACTATCTGTAATGTGCTATTTATTTATTGTTATATTCTTGCATAATCCTGAGTTACCCAAAATGCGAAGACATATTTACATAAGACGGTGTATTGTTGCGCTGGAATGTATGCAATTATCTTGATGCAGAGAGGCGATACGAAGTGGTACATTAAAGCTGGACCTATTCGGAAAGGCGGGAAAGTGTATGAATATTAGATGATATCGATATAGGAAAACTGAAAACAAAGAAATAAACTCGATACACGCTTATGTATGGAAATGGACGTTTTTATGTCCGAAAGTATACAAATGTATTAAATTGTGCATTCTGACCAGTGTCCAAAAGACATTTTATTTTGGTTCATAACATGCACAATTCCCCGGATATTACTTTAACCACCCCAAAATCTTTATGTTACCACTCGACATTTTTACATTTCCAGCCAGGAATCAGTATATTGTTTAAGAACGTGTTCACATATTTTAGCTCGAGTAGGCATCGCATAGTACGAGAGTCATTCTTCTCACCGTTGCGTATGCACAGGCGTCGTAAGGTTTGCTTGCAGCAGATCCATATCTCTGTTTCTTGTTAATGTTATTCGATTGAAACTCTCTCCCATCGGGGTCACTTGGTGAACTGATTGACAAAGGAAAGGCCCATAATTTTCAACTGAAATTGTGCATGTTAACGTCTGCGTGCAGCAACTCCATATGTGTACTACATTATTTTATATTGAAATTAAAGTTTACGTATGTTTGCAGTGTCAAATGTTACAGTCTATTGTCATACCCTGTTAAAATAACAAGCTTTTAGTAGACGTATGCCTCTTAAAGTACTTACACAAGTTAAGGTTTGATTTAAGGTCAGCATCAGAGAAAAATGAACAATGCGCATAACTCTTACCTGCAATGAAGTAGAAATATTCCGATTTCACTTCCTCTTCAAGCCATATTATAGTTTGCGTGCAACATGAAATTCGTGTTAAAGTTGCGTGCAACACATGTTTATCTCTGTAACAACTTGAGCTTATTCAAATGGAATTTAAAACATGCCTTATGGGGCATTATTGGAGACCACTTACTAAGACTTATAACTCTGATGTGCAATAACGCCGAATTATGTTCCATTTTATTCTTAAAAAATGTAGAGTACGATTAATGTCTATGCCTGTGACATGCATTTGGGCAAAACAAAACCCCCATATTTGTTCTTAGAAGTCAAGATATAAAGATCTGCGTGCAACAATGCCATACCTCCGAAACTACTGAAGGTGTTCAATTAAAACGTAACACATGTCGTTGCGGTCTTTTTGTTAAGTAATGGACCATAACTCTAACGTCCTTTTAGCAGTTAACACCCATTCTATAATTAACAATGCAGGCCAATGTTTGCGTGAAACAAGTACTTATATTTGCGTTTACTACAGATGTTTGTTTTTAATAAAAATATGTTATTTAACGCCTTAGAAAAACTCATTCGTTTTCTGACTTCAAAACTTATCCATGTATTATTTACTAAAAGTAAAGGAAAAAGAAATTCAAAATTTTAAGTACTTCAACAGATACCCTAAAAATGGTCCGTTGTTTCGCAGAAGAAATGCTATATAAATGTCTCAATTTCAATTGGTGCCTGCTAACAAACGAAACGGTTTTGTAAATGAATTCCTTTGCAACTGAATAGCCTTATGTAAATAATAATACACGAAATATACGCCAATCATATTTTTTCGGAACATTAAAAACCGGCCAAAGTTTCATTCTATATAAATTTATAATGAATACTCATACCTAACTGACAAATACCCATTCAATTGTTTCAGAAAATGACATGCTATGTAAGAATTTGTATCACAATAGTATGAGTGAGCTACCAAATTATTAAAATGAATACATTACAATTGCAATGAGCACACTCGGAACACAACTACCTATTAATTGTTGGCTATATGGCCAAATATGGCATAAATGCCATGTTCCTGTGACTACATACATATTGTTTAAATGGTTCGTCTTATGACGGCAATCGTCTTGTATCAATCGAATGTACAAACCAATTTAAAAAAATGCTATTTGCCCTAAAGACACAGTGTTTCAATTTATAACCTTGATTACGGCCAAGTAACAGAGCTAATTTTCGTGAAGTATAGGCTTCGGTGATGAATGTACTTATGATCCCATTATTTAAAATTTCTTTCGTACAAAGAAAACCTGGAAACTAGAAATTGGCATATTTCAAGATCAAAATTACGTTTGCTTCGTATGCATTAAAACCTATTTTCATCGGAACCCATTTATACATGGTTACAGATCTTAATCTCCTTTTCATACCTTATGTTACATTAAGATTCACAACACGGATTTGAAAATTGAATTAAATTTTAACAAATAATGGACGAATGAGCAATGACTCATGTTCTATTTAAAAGTAAGGTCGTTCTTTGACGAAATCTACTCAAAAAGTAATACTTTCCGCATAAAACGTCCGTGCCATATAAATACCTTTCATTAAAAAACACACAATATTTACCATGAAAACCGGTGTGTTAGCAAAGTCCTTGGTAATCCGATTAGTTTAAAACTTTGACGGGCATATAAACATAAATATTCAGAAAAAAAGATTTCGTAAGTGAGAGAACTTCAATGACAAATTTTAAGAAATACAAGAACTACAAGAACTTAATAACTCCTGATGAAACCAAATCCCAGAATAAAAATCAGTCTTCAAATGTTATTTGCAATTAGCATTGGGGATGAAAAAACTGTCCTTCTGCAAAGGCAGGCCTTGAACTAGAATTAACTTCAGCGGGAATCCAAATGATTGTCTACAAATTGAACTAGAAAGAAGTTCTCATATTGAGACAAATTCAGCTATTTTCCGAATTACCAAAATATCAGTTATAAATTTAGTCGCATTTGTATATGAAGTAATGAAACTGTTTCCTGACATTTAAGCTTTGGTTTTGAAGACTTAACATTAGCTTGAGAATGTTTTTTTCCTATACCATTAAGATTGTATAGCCGATCGTCTACCTTAAACTTGCTTGAACATATTCTACAATATCGTAGAAATCATAAACATAAAAATGCTACCATTTTGGGGATTTTGTGCCGACGGCATCCTGATGCGGTATGCATTAAGTTAGTGTCCTGTCTGTCCGTTCATCTTCCCTTCCATGAGGGCTATGTCGATTTTAAGGTTTCGTCTAGCGCCATCATCTATTATTATACCGGTATCTATTTGAAACTTACACATGTATTGACTATGAACATTCATTTTCACCCATATCGTCCAATCTCAATTCTAATTCGACCCTGACTAAATTTTAATTAATTAGGCGATTTCGTGTTAAACAAGATGTTGTCAATTCATCTCGCAGCAACACCTTATCATAAAACACTTTGATACCATAGTTTATTTCGACTGTTCCCAATACACTATTATTATCGAAGAGCAAGTTAACATCGATCTTGATCTTATTTGGACTTCAGAAAATTGATTTGTGACAGGTTAAGAAGATTTGATTGTTTCGTCTCGCACCAACACTACACTAAATTCATTTTTACAAATGGTTGCTTAAAGCAGTTCGGTATCTAATTATATCAAGCAGCCGCACATTATCAGAACAGAACAGAAAAGATATTTGATTTTCGACTTAAGCATATACAGCTCATCGTCAAAAACAATAAAAACAATCATAAATGTACATAAATACACATGCGTCAAATAACAGCAAAATTGTTATGAATTTTTACAAATAAATGCTTTTTGTGAAAATGTAATATGTAGGAAAAGGCTTTTAATTTTATCATTCACACTGTTCCAATTTCGATTAATAATTATTGACAACAAATACGCGATAATTAAGTAGACTTAATCATTTAAGCCAGAACTGCTTTCTTTGAAACGTTGATCCTTTCACATATGCTGCGTTTGACTTTTTCCTATCCATGCATTGCAAACATATAACATTTACTTTGACCATAATCTGTCTTAGAAATATAGAGCCATTGTATTTCTTTAGCCTCAAAATGCCATATGAAATTTAGCTTATAATTTCAAGTCGATACATTTAAAGAGTAGTGTTTCCTCTTCACGTGAACTTTAAGGACAAAGAAATACGCTATCTAATCTCAGACACTTGAAATTAAATTACATTGAGCTTGACAGAGTGGTGTATTGGACATTATTGTTAAATTTGGAACCGACTGTTTAAAAATATATCGTGTTTTAATTATTCAATATTTTGCTTATAAGATTTAGGCATGACATAACATAATGCGTGTTTGCAGACAAAAAGCATTACAAAGTCGTATGTTCCCTTATAAACATGTATACAACTATTTGAACAAGCGGGGCGATTTGAATTCATTTTTCTAGAAAATACTTATTACTTATGAAGAATGAATGCGACATGTCTGTGTATATTTTTGAAAATAACTATCAGGTACCTATATAATAAGTTTCAAATGGTGAAAACAGTCATATATTTCGAATTATATCTAACCTGTTGTCTCAGCAATTTCTTTTGAATACGACGTGACCACCTTGTAAACACTTATTGGCGTGACTGTAGGAGGACATTTTCGCTGTTCCGAATCCATGACATAACGTGAGGTCTCATCGTTACAAGCAGAACCGCAGAACTTTCTACATATCCGCGCTTTTGACGACACCTCACAGAACAGAACAGTCAGTACAACAAAACTCGTAACACTATGTAGCGAGTAAAGTCCCATTGTTGCCATCCAAAATCAGACTTCTAGTCGTTGCATGTTCTGCTAACTAACCGTCATCAAATTGATTATACTACGCCAATATAAGTGCGACAATCCAGAGATCAACGAGAGCGTCAGCAAAAACTTGGTGCAAAACATTCCAACAACAGATATAATGGGTCTTTTTTATGTTCTCTAAGAGTTTATATATCCATATATGTGTAGAAAAGTGTTGTTGAATTTGTTAAAACCAAAGCGGACATTGACTTATATCATGGATTATGTCATTGTCATATTCCGGTCAACGATCGTTATTGCAAACACGCTAGAGCTATGTGACACGTTCTTGGAAAAAATAATCAACTTGAATTCGATTTTGTGTTTACGTTTGATATCGAAGAACTTTTCCGAAGCTTTTTGTGTTGTATTAGTTAATCATGCTGCTCGCCGAAAGATAGCATTGTCTATTAGGATTAACCACGAGTCCCCACAATTACGGT
Source organism: Dreissena rostriformis (assembly GCA_007657795.1). NCBI lineage: Eukaryota > Metazoa > Mollusca > Bivalvia > Myida > Dreissenidae > Dreissena > Dreissena rostriformis. Next base: position 30,731 of record VMBQ01004708.1, read on the forward strand.
AAAAAAAACGACTGCAAATAAAGTCTCTGCTTGAAAAATATGTGCTTTAATCAGTATGCAAAGGTCAAACAGTTTCTGGCAAATGTTTATATAAAAGCGGAAACATACAATTATTAAATATTTAAATCTCTCTTCAATCGTTTATTGTAAATTTGACAACGTTCACGGTTAGTGGGGCTTCAGATGCAACACTGATGAAATGTATCAAAATAACAAAATTCGGTCTTGCATATACAGGTAATTGGAACTGATATATGGAGTTTTTGCTGGACGATCAAGTGCATATGCCGTAGTCGTTGCATGCACTTAGTTAGGATAATAGTAGAGACTGAGAACTTCATTTCTATATTCTTAATACGAAAACTTCGATATGATCTGAGATCAGAAACCCGGGTAAAACATCCAACGATAATCAGTTTCATTAAAACATTATTTATATTAAAATGCTATGTGTTTGATTCGCTTGAATGTTAGGTTGTGTTAAGTTATTTTATTCCAGTAAATATCCACAGGATTTGTATTGAACCATATTTGCAATATACAATTTTGAATCATATGTACATTTTAATAAGGCTAATCTACATCGTCGATGCAAATGATATTAAAATTAATAAATAAATAAAATTGATAAGGGGGTTGACCGACTATTTACACACTCGGCTAAGTATAAAAACATAATCCTACTTCAATTGTTGTATGAAGGAACTTTGTATTTACTCTAATACCTGCAGCAATTTGCAGATAGACAAAAATGTAAATATTCTTAAGCAAAAGAATTGTTATGCATACTATATTGTGATAGCACCATAAATGGTGATAACATAAACACTATCTACACTATCCGTTTATTTAAAATGGACTAAGATGCAGAATACTGACACTTTTCCTTACTTGGTGAACAATCCCGAATGTGTATGACATAAATTTGGTTTCGGGCAGAATCTGGTATTGCTAATGTCCTTGGAGAAATACTACAATTAGTATATGGCCAGCCGGTCAATAATACTATTAACAAATAGTTACACTGCGATCATAAGTTTTTATCTCTAATGAACACATCGTGCGCGTGGTGAGCTATTGGGATACCGTGAAGTTCAACGTACGTCTGTGCTTCCGTTTGTCCTTCAGTCGGTCCGGATGTCCGTCTGTCAACATTTTGCTTCATATGGCTTCCTGTCGTTAACTAGTTTAGCAATTTCAATCACACTTTACATACATGCTTCTTCTTTTGTCCTAAATAATATTTAAAATTAAAAAACGACGAATTTGTTATATTGGAAGTTTCATGTATATTGTTTATATCATCTGAATATAAGGTGGCGTGCCCTTCTGGCCTATTCTATCGCATGGCAATCATGTCAGACGTCGGGAATAAGAGTAAGACATACTAATCAAGACATTCCAGCATCAAACTAGGCATCAAACTAAAATGACATATCGTCCCGTGCCCGTAAAAATGGCCAAAATCAATTTTTGCGCGGACACGGATTATGATATTTTCGCATTGTCGTACAGAGCCCGCTTTCACCGCGAAAATTTCTTAGCTTCTCGCAAATCGGATGATATAGTAATGCCCATGTGATATTTTGACAAATATTCATTGGTTTGATAAAATTGAGTTCGAAAATTTCCAAACTTCAGTGTAAACCATTAGAGGAAGGAAGGATTTTACCTTCATCAAGACTTTTTTTAGAAAATTTGTTAAGTTTTTTCTTCCTCCTTAAAATTTAAATAAATTGAGTTTGATAACTTTCGCGGGTTAGAGACGATATGCTAAACAATTGCATCTGCAAATCATCTCCAATTATATCTATATGTTTTGTCTGTCCTTATTGATTTTAACTGCATATAGATATCGCGTGGTATCCCTGGGCGATTAGGTAATATATTTAGTCTGCAGGCATTCTTTGTATAAAACAACAGCATTAACCGCATCTAAGAACACACTATCTGTGTATGGATGGTATAAGACCAAGTCCTTTTTAAATAAACATATGGAATCGTTATGCCATAATAAAAGTACACTTTCTGATTTAAGTGTTTCCATTGATGGCTCAATGAGAATGTCTGTCCTACAATGTGTTTGCTACGTAAATTGGAGCTGGATTTCCTAATTAGCGAAGCTCAATATGTCCACTTATCTTAGTAATAGCCAAAATTGAATTACATATTCCCTGTATCGTATGTCGGAAGTAAATTCCTAATTCGGAATTGCAAGTATGGCGTTATTGCCCAAGAATACATTTGGCTTTTTTACGCAATCAACAGATAATACATCGTTCACACAGAGTTGGTATCTCTGTAAGGCATTGCGTAACGTTTTGACATATTTTATTTATATCATTGTATGATATAATCTTTAGTTTTATCTCAATAATATTGTTAAGTTAAATTCATTCGCTCGATTTTCTCATTGGCTTTTGCCTTAATGTTCTATTTTAAACGTATACGTTCAAGTGTGGTTTTCTGAGAAATTGCATATATAAAATGTTATAACGAATATATACGTTTCGTAGTACATTTCTTTTTATCGGAATTAATCATCAAACGATTTTGTTTTGTTCTGTTAGACATACATGTTTCTTATATTGTGACCCGCGAATATTGATACACCAATGAAAAACTAATACGCAGATGGTGCACTTGAAACACGTTAATCAACTATTGTTATCTCACACATTCAAAATAACAAAGTGTCTCGTTGGTAAAGAGCATTATACTGAGGACGTCTAATGCAAACCTTGCGTTATTCGGGTGTTTCTGGAACATTCATTCTAACAATGTTGAATGTGTAATGGGATTGGTTAGACTTGCGTTACGTTCATTGTTGTCCGCATCAAATGTTCAATGTATCAAGGAGCAATCTTGTCGTTCTGTTTCAAGACTTTATATGGTGGAAATTATATTAATTATTTTATCTCTAAATACTGTTTGTGACACAGAGTTGCTGAAAAGCTTCAATTGTTTTCAAATAATTCGAATATTTGCGGTTCCGAACTCTGCTTTGCGTATGCGGCTACTGATATCTGTAAATTTAGTCTGATTTGGTTTTGGTATTGCGGTATATGATCGGATAATACAGCAGCACATCAATTGAATTACCTGCGCACATATGATTTCAGTTAAGCCCTTTTATAGTAGCAGTAATTACAGCAAAGTTCTTTTAGGACCAATTAATGGAACATGTAATATTTGTTATTTCAAATTAAGTTATTTGCTTTATTCTTGCATAATAGTGAATATCCTCAAATGCGCAGACATAGTTGCATCAGGCGATATTTTGATGCGCTGGAATGTGTGTAACAATCTTAATGTAGATAGGCGAGACGAAGTGGTACTTTTAGGCTTGACCTATTCGGAAAGGCGGGAAGATGTATGCTTATTATATGATAGCGATGTTAAGAGACTGAAAACAACGCAATAAACTCGATGAAGGAGAATGTATGAAAATGGACATGTTTATGTCCAAGTAAACAAATGTATTAAATTATGCATTCCGGCCAGTGTTCAAAATATATGTTATGTTGGTACGCAGCACGCGCAATTCCCATGATATTAATTGTAAAACCTATATTTTAGTAACCGTCATTACTTTAAATTTCCAGCCCGAAAATAATTTTGTTTTTGCGTTGTTGTTGTTGTTGTGTATATTTGGGTCGAACTGTGACTTAGGGATCGTGTTCACATATTTTAGCTCGATTATCCATCGCATAGTTCGAGCCATACTTATCACCCATTCGTCTGCATCGGCGTTGTAAGGTTTGCGAGCAGACAATCCATATCTCTGTTTCTACTTATGGTATTCAATTGAAACTTTATCTCATCGGGATCATTGGGTGAACTGATTGACAACGGAAAGGCCCATAAGTCTGAACTGAAATGTTGCATGTTAACGTCTGCTTGCAATAACTCCTTATCTCAATGTGTACTACATATATTGAAATTAATGATTACGGATGTTTTCAGTGTCAATTTTACAGTCTATTGCCAAGACATGTTAAAATGACAAGCCTTTTGCAGACGTATGCCTCTTTTAGTAATGTTTTATGTCAGTTTAAGGTTTTGCGTGAGGTAGGCATCAGAGGCCAATGGCCAGTGCTAATATCTCTTACCCGCAATGAAGTAGAAATACTCGCATTTTACTTCATAAAAAATCCATGTTATGGTTTGCGTGCAAGATGAAATTCCGGTTATAGTTTGCATTCAACACATGTTTATCTCGTTTTAAACTTGAAACATGGCATTTTAAAAACATGTCTTATTATAGGACACCACTTACCAAGACTTATCACTCTTAATTACAATTACGCCGATTTATACCCAATCTTATTCTTAGAAACTACAGATTCCGATAAGGTCAGCGAACGGTTAAGGGGTATACAAATATTTATTTTACTTCGACAAAACCTTCACACCATAACCCTGATCAGCAACACTTTAGGTTATTGTATTGTATGAAAGTTAACGTACAATAACTCCTTCCTTTATATCCACTTTAGATACTCAACTAAATCCTAGTACATTGTTGGGGGTTTCTAACAAATGCCTCTGACTGTGACATGCATTGGGGCATAACAAACCCCCCATTTTTGTTCTTAGAAGTAAAGTTATTAATCTGTATGTGCAATAATGCTATACCTCTGAAACTACTGAAAGTGTTTAAATTAAAACAGATCAAATGTCTTTGAGGTATTTTGTATTAAGTCAAGGATCATAACTCTAACGCTATTTTAGCAGAATAACACCCATTCTATATTAAAAATTCATGCCACAGTTTGCGTTAAAAAAGAACTTATCTTTACATTTATTACATATATTTCTTCGAAACGTCACATTACGGATATTTCTTCTATGCCGTTTCTGCCATCATCGGCATCATTTAAAATACATATCTGCCTACTACGGCATCAATTTTTTTTCGACGGGGTCAGTTTGGACGCCTGTGACATGTTCATGAAACAACTCAAGGGGCGGATATTTGGCTTACGTATCCCCAAGGGATATATGCGTAAGTATATAACACGAAATCCAGTCATTTATTTCAAACTTGAGATATTTTGAACAAAAATCACTCATTTTCAATGATTTTTCGGAAACTGTCACTTTTAACTCGTTCACATTTCTTTAAAAACTTGAACAACGAGTCCAAAATTACCTGGTGGCGTCTTCAGTCAATGGGAAATATGTTCTAGCAATGATTTTGGCCTTACTTGCGTGATATAATTATACCGACCGAATTTATAACCTACCTGTTGTTCGCGGTCGAGTCCAACTGTCTGTCTTCGACGGCACATTCTGTCATCGACGTGACGCGTAATACGGTGAGAATGTTGAGCCCTCAAGATCATGATGCGTTAGGCATTTAGAGAGTGGCCTGGTTGTCAGGTTAAGTAGATTTAATTTTTTCGTATAGCTTCATCATCTATTACTATAACTTGATAAATGTATTACATATAGCCATTCATTTTTCACCCATATCATACAACTCAATTCTAATTATACCCCCATTACCATTGGTAATGGGGGCTATATAGGAGTCACTTTGTCGGTCGGTCGGTCGGTCGGTCTGTCCCGAAAGCTTGTCCNGTCATGCCGGGTCAAAAACTAGGTCACAGGGTCACTTAGTGCGTTTTAAACATTCAGCATGGTGTCCGAATCTAATTCAAGTAGTTTTCATCCGATCTTCACCAAACTTGGTCAGAAGTTGTATTTAGATGATCTCTAGGCCAAGTTCGAACATTGGCCATGCCGTGCCAAAAACTAGGTCACGGGGTCACTTAGTGCATTTTAAACATTCAGCATGGTGTCCTCTCTCTAAATCAAGTAGTTTTTCATCCGATCTTCACCAAACTTGGTCAGAAATTTATTTACATGATCTCTAAGCCAAGTTTGAACATGGGCCATACCGGGCCAAAAACTAGGTCACAGGGTCACTTAGTGCATTTTACATATTGAGCATGGTGTCTGCTCTCTATTTCAAGTAGTTTTCATCCGATCTTCACCAAAGTTCTTCAGAAGTTGTATCTAGATGATTTCTATGCCAAGTTCGAACATGGGCCATGCCGGGCCAAAAACTAGGTCACGGGGTCACTTACACGGTTATGATTTTATGTAGTGACAAAGTTGGAGTTGGGGGCATCCGTGTCGTGTGGACACATTTCTTGTTTCGTATAGCTTCATCATCTATAACTATAACTTGATAAATGTATTACATATAGCCATTCATTTTTCACCCATATCATACAACTCAATTCTAATTTGACCTAGACTAAATTTAAATCAAATAGGCGATTAAGTGTTTAACACGATATTCCCAATTCATCCTGAAGCAACCCTCATGATAACACACTTTAATACGAACACCATTGTTTCTTTGAACTGTCGCAATAACCTGTTAATATTATTATTATCAAATAGCAAGTTAACGTCGATCTTAAGCTTGTGTGGACTACAGACCATTTATTTTTGACAGGTTTAGTAGATTTCTTTCGTCTAGCACAATCAATGTTTATTACAGTTATTTTCTATTTACACAGTGTTGCTTAAAGCAGTTCGGTATCCACCCATATAATGCATCTTCACGTTATCATTCAAATTGTTCTAATGAAGATTAAGAATTATTGAAAAACTAAATATGCGACAATTAAGAAGATGTTATCATGTATGCAAGAACTGATTGCTTTAATACGTATACACTTGCACATATTCTGCGTTTGCCTATTTCCTATCCATGCTTTGCAAACATATAACATTTACTTTGCTCATTATCTTGTCTGAGAAACATAGTGCCATTCTATTTACTTGAAGGTGCCAACGGGAAATACAAATATTACTTAAAGTCGACGCCTTTACAGAATGGCGTTTTCTCTTTACCGCCAAATTGATAGGATAAATGCATTACAAAGTATTGTGTTGTCCCTGCAACATATCAATATTTTAACATACAGGGATATTTGAATTCCTGTTCATAGGAAATGCTGACTTTTGACGAACGACATATGTGTATATCTTTGAAAATAATGTCAAAGCATATATGGAACAAGTTCTAAATGGTGAATGAAGTCATATATCTTACCTGTTTACTCTGCATCTTCCGTTGAATACGACTTGACCACCATGTAAACAATTATTGGCGTGACTGTAAGAGGACATTTTCTCTGCTCCGAATCCATGACATAATGTGAGGTCTCACCGTAAGGAACAGAATTGCAGAACTTTCTACATATCCGCGCTTAGGGGCGACACCTCCCAGAACAGAACAGTAAGTACAACAAACATCGCAGTACTATGTAGCGAGCAAAGTTCCATTGTTGCCATACCAAATTCAGACTTCTAGTCGTTGCATAAATAGGGTATTGAACACACTTTAAAAACATATATATATTAATCGAAAACGTTAATGTCATGTTCCTCTGACTTCACACTTATTGTTAAAATGTTTAGTCTTATGATGGGAATCGTATCGCATCAATCGGATATACAAAACAATATAAATTGCTATTTTCCCTCGAGATACAGTGTTTCAATCTATAACCTTGTTAACGGACAAATTACAGAGCTCGTTTTCGTGAAGTAAAGGCTTCGGTGAGTCCTGCATTCATTAGTCCATGATTATATTTTCTCCGTGCAAAGTAATCTTGGAGATATAATACGGTATATCCTATATTGTGAACATATAACATGTTTTAGGTAATAACATACCAACTACACCTCACATATCACATCGGAACCCATATTTAGAATGTTACAGATCTTAAACGCTTTTTCATATTTAATCTGTGTAACATTAAGATTCTCAAGAACGGATTTAAAAACGGAATTAAACTTAATAAAATTATAGTAGAAAGAACGGTGACTTATTTGCTTTCTAAAAGTGAGCGCGTTCTTTTACGGAATCTTCCGAAAACCTATTTATTTCCGCATAAAAACCCGTGTCAAATTTAATACCTTTCATTAAAATAAACAATATAAAAAATAAATTGCAACAATAGTTCCCTGGTGTTAGCAAAGCTCGTTTAGTCCGATTAGTTGGCAACTTCAATGAAATGTTTAAGCAATACAAGAACTACAAGAACTTAATAACTCCTGAAGGAACCAAATCCCAGAAGAGAAAAATCATTATACAAATGTCATTTGCAATCATTTTCAAAGATGTAAACCTTTTTCTGCTAAATAGACAGGCCTTGAACTGGAGTTAACTCCAGCGGGAATCTTAATGAATGTCTACAAATTTAATTCGAAAGTAGGGTACATATTGAGGAAAAACAGCTATTACCCGAACGACTGAAAATATTAGTTGTAAACTTAGTGGCATTTTTTAAATGGACTTTTGAAACTGTTTCCTGACAATAAAGCTCTGATTTTGAAGAATAAACGTCAGCTTAAAATGGTTTTTGTCCTAAACTATCAGATGTTATAGCTTCATTACCTTAGCTTTACTTGAACATATAGTATATCTTAGAAATCATACGTACAAAAAGCTATTATTGTTGTGCCCTCGGCATTTACTGAGTGCCATTTTTGTCCTTCCATCTTCTCTTCCGTGACAGGTTAAGTCGATTTTAACTTTTCGAATAGCTTCATCATCTATAACTATAACATGATACATTTATTACCTATGACCATTCCTCTTCACCCATATCATCAAGTCTCAATTCTAATTTGACCTGAATAAATTTAAATCAAATAGGCGATTTCGTGTTAAACAAGATGTCGCCAATGCATCACGCAGCAACACCTTATGAAACAACACCTTGATACATAGTGTATTTCCACTCTTCCCAATAAACTATTATTATCAAAGAGCACGTTCACATCGATCTTGAGCTTTTTTGGACTTCAGACCATTTATGTGTGACAGGTTAAGAAGATTTGATTCTTTCGTCTAGCACCAACACTACACTAAATTCATATTTACAAATGGTTGCTTAAAGCAGTTTTGTATCCACCCATATCATGCAGCCGCACATTATCAGAACTGAACAGTAAGGTAGTTTATTTGCGACTTAAGCATATACAGCTCGTCGTCAAAAACTATAAAAAACAATCATACATTTACCTAAATTCACATGCGTCATAATAACAATATAATTGTTATGCATGTTTACAAATAAAAGATTTTTGTGAAAATGTAATATGTAAGGAAAGCCTTTTAATTTTATCATTCAGACTGTTCCAATTTCGATTAATAATTATTGACAACAATTACGCGGTAATTAAGTAGACTTAAACATTTATGCCAGCACTGCTTTCTTTAAGACGTTGATACTTGCACATATGCTGCGTTTGATTGTATCCTATACATGCATTGCAAACATATAACATTGACTTTGGCCATAATCTTGTCTTAGAAATATAGAGCCATTCTATTTACTTAGCCTCAACATTCCAAACGGAAATTAGCCTATAAATCTAAGTCGATGCATCTAAAAAATGGCGTTTCCTCTTTACTGCCAAAATTTTAGGATAAAAGCATTACAAAGTATTGTGTTTCCCTTCAATATATCAATATTGTTACGTACGGGGATATTTGAATTCCTTTTTCTTAGAAATGCCAACTTTTGACGAACGACATGTGTGTACATCTTTGAAACATTATCTATGAAACAAGTCCTTAATGATGAATGCAGTCATATACATTCAAATTATTTCTTACCTGTTGCCCCAGCATGTTCCTTTGAAAACGACGTGACCACCTTGTAAAGACTTATTGGCGTGACTGTAGGAGGACATTTTCGCTGTCCGGAATCCATGACATAACGTGAGGTCTTATCGTAACGAACAGATTCGCGGAACATTCTACATATCCGCGCTTTAGGCGACACCTCACAGAACAGAACAGTAAGTCCAACAAAAATTACAATATAATGTAGCGAGTAAAGTCCCATTGTTTTCATCCAAAATTCAGACTTCTAGTCGTTGCATGTTCTGCTAACTAACCATCATCACATTGATTAGACTACGCCGATATGAACGCGACAATCCAGAAAGCGTCAGCAAAAACTTTGTGCAAATAATATGTCTCCGATATTTTACCCGAGAGCACGACGTTACCTCTTCTATTGCCAAAGCGCTTAGATGAGATGCCATAGAGCAATGAATCCCCGAAGACATTGCCATAAGATATGGGCAACAATAGTGAATACGAATGGGCAGAGATGCTTATACAGCGATGTCGGATTTCTTAATAGTATGTCTGTCTTGTATGTGTAAGCATGCCACAAGCGTACTAACCCTGATTTTGCTGTATAACATCCTAAGTTATAAGCATATGATGATGCAGTTAATTCCGTAAGGAATGCCTTTGTGACGTAAATATTTCCATATTGTTTAAACTTGTTGTGGTGAGGAAGCAATGAGAAAATAGAAACAAAACCCCTGTTTTTCCATCAATGCGAAGAGACGAGCTTTCCATCTCGTACAGGGCTGACCGTTGCTTTCATGATTTATTCGTAATTAATCCTATAACGTCAATACAATGCGAGATACCGTCTTAGTACTTACTTTAGCAAATATTGTCAAACTTCCAACAACATATTGGTATATTGCCATTTAAAGGGTCTTTCTTTTGTTCTCTAAGAGTTTATATCTACAAACACTTGAAGACTTTTTTAACGCATCACGTATTCAAATAAATATAGCTTCCTTTTTTTGAACGGAATTATTTGAAATTTCGACTCGTAATAATTCAACATATATTTAATACTTCCTGTAAATTTAATTGAAATTGATCAACATTAAAATATCAAACTTAACACATTGCAAACATCACTGTAAAAGAACATTTCTCAAAATTGTACAACGTTAAATAATAACAATGTGAAAAGTAAAACGCAAAAACTTACACGCCTTAATGACTGACCGGCTTGCAACATGCCAATCGAGCATTTGCGCTCCTTAACATTCATACGAGCCATATTGTGTGTTTTTTTTTATTTGATGTTATGTTTTTCTGGTGTTAAAACCAACCTAGAATGATGAAATTGAAATGAGTGGAATTATGTAGCGGTTTACTACATTTTCTAGCGCAACACTTTTCAAACTTAAATATCTCAGTTATGAGTAAATATTTAGATTTAAAATTATGCATGTGATCATATGACTACAGTATGTGCAAGCTGACGATAAAATCATTCATCCGTGATGATTGAACGCTTTAGCAAGTGGTGAAGGTAGCCTGCAACATTCCAATTGCGCGGTTGCGCTCCTGAATATTATTACGAGCTACATTGTTTTTAAAATTCATTTTATGTTGTCCTGTTGTAAGAACCCAATTAGAATTATATCGCGTTTTACAATTTCCACGTGCAAAAATAAGAATCCACACCTACCCAACGTGCAAAAGCGTCTGATCGTCACGGATGAATGATTTTATCGTTAGCTTGCATACAATGTAGTCAAATAATCACATGAGAAATTTCAAATCAAAATCTTAACTTATTACTGAGATATTCAAGGTTGAAAAGTGATGCGTTAGAAAAGTCTCATAGTGTATACGTGAAGAAAATTGTGGTTGAAACTTTTTAAACCGAAGCGGACATTGACTTATACCTTGGGTTATGTCAATGTCATAGACACTAGTACCATATTCTGGTCATCGATCGTTATTCCAAAATCTTGAGCTATATGTCACTTTCTTACCAAATCAACTGGACTTCGACTTAACATTTTATATCAACGAAAGTGTCTGATGCCCCTTGTGTTGTATTAGTGAAGCATGCTGCTCGCCGAAAGAAACACATTGCCTATTATGATTTAGCACAAATCCCCACAATTACTGGCAAAAATTCTAAACGAATGTAAATAAAGTCCTTGCTAAAAAGATCTGTGCTCTAAGTAGTATCAAACAAATCTAAGGTTTCTTAAAGAGTGTACGTAATAAGCTTCAACATTCAAATCTATATTCAATACTTTATTGTAAATTTGACTACTTTCACGAGAACTCGTGTTTCAGATGCCACTATGATAGCATGCATCAAAGTAATACAAATTGGTATTGCATATACAGGTAATTGGAGTTGCTATAGGGATGTAAGTGAAATAATTCACATAGTATCACACTTCAAAAACAAAGGGTCATCATCATCATCACCATCAGCATCATCATCATTATCATTAGCATTATCATCATCATCTTCATCATCATTTCATCATCATCATCGTCATCATCATGGTTGTAGTATATAGACATCGTCGTAGTTTGCATCATTGATTCATAATTTATGTATTTGTTATGATACATTTTATCATAAATCTCAAATAAAAGAAGCTTTCATTTGTTGTTTAACATTTTAAAGGAAAAGTCTCTACTTGACTGCGTGTTTCCTTTTGATTACCACGAATAACGTATTACAACTGAGTTACTGTCAGCAATATTCATAAATGAAACGGTCTCCTAAATATTGAATATTCTGAACCAAGTTATCGACGTTACAAATGTCAAGAGAGTCATTAAATGAGATTGCTTGACTAAAAGTCTGGGCCAATAGATCAAGACTGTCTTAATAAATTCTGCGACATTTTTTACGCTCGAATTTTGTCTGACTAGGACTAAATACATCTACTTTAAGCGTGCCAGTTTGGATACACAAACATAATCCACAGTATGCAGACACATGGGTACGAAATTTAAAGTAATATAATCCTATAATATGATCTAAAGTGATTACTTGTTATGGTTCATCCGTATCGTAAAAAAAGCATACAATAATCAATTGGTCTATTTCATCAATATTAGAAGAGCAAGTGTTTCTATGACAACCGTCACACATACAGCTATTGCCATCCACTTTCACGGTTATATTTGTCTTAAAAAGTCATTTCCACCAACACTATATTTTATAACGCTCGAGGCACTCATTTGACAAGCATTCATCATAGACAATATATTT